>APFE030892874.1:87434-121646 GCA_000404065.3 Pinus taeda
GGATCAACTTATAAAAGACAGCTGGTATTTAAAGGTAAGAGCAAGTCTTGAAGGTAACAAGGTAAAAGAATCTAAATTTGAGGGATATGTACTAGAACACGATGGGATCTTACGATTCCACGGGAGGATGTATATTCCTGATGATAAAGATCTTCGAGATACCATCCTTAGGGAAGCTCACAAAGCAGTATATTGTGCTCATCCTGGAGTAGGAAAAATGTATGCAGATACCAAGAAACTCTTCTTTTGGGCAGGCATGAAGCGTGATATCACTCAATTTGTTGCAAAATGTATGGAATGTCAGCAAGTAAAGGCAGATCATTGTCACCCAGCGGGGCTGTTACAACCCCACGACATTCCTATGTCTAAATGGGAGACCATTTCTATGGATTTTATCACTGGACTACCTCTTACTTCTCAAAGACACAATGCCATCCTGGTAGTGGTGGATAAATTAACAAAAAGTGCCCATTTTATCCCGGTAAGAGATACTTATGATGTTGCTGACGTGGCTCGAGTATTCATAGATGAAATTATCAGATTTCATGGAGTTCCTAAGAAGATTATATCCGATAGAGATTCGCGGTTCACTTCCAGATTCTGGACGTGCATGCAGACAGCCTTAGGTACTCAGCTAAATTTAGCCACGGGCCTTACCATCCTGAGGACTGATTGGGCCAAACTGAAAGGATAATCAAGTACTATAAGACATTGCTTGCGAATGTCATGTAATGGGTCAACAATCACACTGGAAAAAAGTATTTCCTTGGCTTGAATTACGATTACAACAACAGTTACACAGTTCGCAATTGGGATGGCCTTCCAATTTGAAGCTTTATATGGCAGACCTTGCAGAACTCCATTAAGTTGGGACAGATTAGAAGATCGAGTGATAATAGGACCGGAATTAATCCATGAAATGGAAGCACAGGTCAGTCAGATTAGACAGCGATTAAAGGAAGCTCAGGATAGACAAAAGAGTTATGCTGATGCTCACCGAACTGATAGGAGGTATGAAGTAGGGGACCAGGTCTTCGTCCGCATCAAACCAAATAAAAGTACTATTCGATTCGGGAAAGGGACAAAGCTGTCTCCCCGATTTATAGGACCGTTTAAAGTCGTGGAAAGAGTTGGACCTGTTGCCTATCGTCTTTCCCTGCCACCCCACCTGCATAGAATTCATAATGTATTTCATGTTTCTGTATTAAGACATTATATAGTTGATCCATCTCATAACATCCAGTGGAGAGAATTGCAGGTATCGGACGAGGGAGTCATAACGGTCGAACCTTTACGTATACTGGAACGTAGAGTTCGACAGTTGAGGAACCGTTTGGTGGACCAAGTTAAGGTCCAATGGGACAAGTATACCCTGGATCAGCAACTTGGGAAAATACAGAGGACATCTGTCAGAGATATCCTAACTTATGTCCATTTTGAAGACCTTTTACAATATGTTTTGTATATATTTACTTCACTACAGTCAGAGACTCAGAAACATTTTGAATATTTTTGTGTAAACATGAAACCTTATGACGTAATATATGTTTAGATTTCGGTTGGTACATGGATACCAAAATAATATATATGTAGATCGTTTTACTAAATCATAGATGTCAAGTAAAGTTAAAGGCCGTTAAATGATTTTACTTCTGAAAGAAATTAAAACCATATAAATCTGTTTCATTATGCATGTCAAAAATGAGCAACTGAAGTGGGAGACAGGAAGTGAATACATCCTAAATAAATAAATAAAAATCCAACCACATGCATAGAAAATGACAAATTATGTTATGCTGTAGTATCATATGTAAAGAATACCTGAATTATTTTAATATGCTGATGCACATTTTACAAATGCATGGATAAGTGTATGATTGCAGATAAACTTACAGATAAACTTGCAGATAGACTATGATTTCCGATAAAGGATCTAATTTCCGGGATGACCACGTGATGACAGAACCTCAGACAGATTAAAGCTCAAGTGATTCTATGATAGGGTAATAGCCCTAATTTTTACTGGGAGGGGTGGAGGTGTTGCCCACCGTTTATCCTCCAAACCCTGGAGTCATGGGAGGACTATGCGAGTCACGCTCCCCTCGACGTGTGATGATGACTGCCGGATGCCTACTGGGAATCAGGTCGGTATAGCCGACGCTGTCACCTTCGTGTTATGAATGGTTAGGTCGGTAAAATTGACGCCATGACATACTCTAGTAGAGGACGGATAGGATGGGAGCAGAAGAGATTAGGGAGGATAGGATGAGTTTGAATAGCTTGGGGACCTGGACACAAAAGGTCATGTCCATTAAAACCTTGAACCTAAAGCTCTAACTTCGGGACGAAGTTTTCAGAAGGGGGAATGTATGTAACAACCCTTAATAAAATTTTGAACCTTATAATATATATATATATGTTAATTTTATAAAATATATTATTAAACTTTATAATATGAATTTAAAAACTTTATAACATATAATATGAGTTTAAAACTTTATAACATATAAAAGAAAGGTTATAAAATATATCACTTAAAAACTGGTAAAATATATAAGGTGAATGTTATAAAATATATTCATTAAACCTTATGAAATTATAATGTAAACTTATAAAAGGGTACCAGCGAACTTTTAAAGGGGAGCTGTCCGAACCAACTGAGTAGTTATTGCAGAACGCAGATGAGAGTCGGAAAATATCTGAGAGCCTTCAATGCGTGGAAGGCGGTGGCTGCAAGTGGGAGGGCGGCCACCGCCAGGCCGGTAAATAAATAGCAGGGGTTTGAACCGAGAGAAGGGGGGGAAAAGAAGTGAGGAGCAGAAAGAACCTGGAGCACAGATTTCACCAGGAGAAAACCAGGAGGAAGTTAATTGTCCATTGGAAAAGCTTTAAGCTGCTTGAGGTTCTGGGCACGGAGGGACAGAGAACTTCTGTTGTGAAGTTTTCTGGATTGAGCAGCTAGGTTGCTCAATCTGGTTGGGTGGTATTGGTCTTCCGGAGACTAGATCAAAACAGCGAGGACAGCACCACCAGAATCAGCATCAGCAGCACCAGCAGAATCAGCCGCAGTTGAGGTAAGTACAAATTTAATGTCTTCAGGCTTTCTGTACTTCAGATTCTAGTTAATGTTTAATTCTGGTCATTACACTAATTTATATGAGATATTCCTTGCAAAACACAAAGCACAGATACTTTAAGGCAAATACGCTTGATGCATTAAATGAAATCAGTAAAAACGACATGACTGCAGAAATTTGATGTAATATGGAATATTTTATGCCTAAATAACTGCAAATTTAGAGATAAAGTTACATTCTATATAGTGAATTATCTATGAATTGACTCCACATAGTCATTAACATCTACAACCCATGGAATCGCTTCTAAAATGCATGTCACTCCAGTTATTTATGGTTTTCACTGCTTTGCATAACACACAGCACTCACACAAATTTGTTAAATACAGTCTTCCTTGAATACTTGTAAAAAAGGAATAACAGACATTGGTATGTTTTCAGAAGACTATAGTACCATGACAGGATAGTGTTCAAAAACAAAGAGGCATATGAGAAGGCTGAAGCAACGATGAACCAGAAGCCCTCAGACTTACCCCTGATTGACTTTTACAACAATGTCAATTACAGAAAGAGGTGAAACTATTTTCTCTTGCATTATATACAATAGCTTTTGGTAATGAATAATGCATGTATGACTAGATTTTGTTTTACTGATCATCATGCACAAAGCATGAATAAGAATATAACATGTTTGGGTGGCATCTTAGAGGTTGGGACAGGGTGTCACCATGCAACAGCCCAGGTTCAAGTCGCAGTAGGTGTACTGCCCTTTTGTGTGTGCTAAGGGAAGGTGTTTGCCCTCCCATAGTTTGTTTCCCTCTGTTAACAAAAAGGTTTGGCACATTTCCAACAAGCTAAATTGATATAAGTGATGTAAATAAATACTTTATCCTTCTATACGTATGATGAAGAAAGTCCTGGCTCAATCAAAAATATTCCTGGTACATAGGAGCGCCGTGAGAAGGATGTCTTACATTTTTAGGAAATTCCCAATGCTGTATTATGAGTAACACACATTATATAGTGTGTCTCTGATGAGGTTGGAATATAGATAGAAACAAAAAGCAAAGAGTTATTTTGCATGATGTCTAATATCTATATGTGAAAAGAGATCAAAATATTGAAGCTTTTACAGAAGTTACAATTCCATGTTAACCAGACGAGAAACAAGGTTTCAATTGACATGCTGCAATGAATAAGAAATGAAAGAAAACCTACTTGCTTTATAGAGAGGGTGGATATTAAGGCACTTCACCATCTAGAATATTATGAACAATGCCTAGATAAAGTCCAATCTTCCAAATATCACAGACCTGATTTCTGCTTTGCTAATCCATCTTGCAAATTGTCACTTTCTGACTGATCAGAAGGTTCAGAGGAAGGTATATCAACCGTTGTTCCAAAGGAATTTGATTGGCTACATCTTGAAGCAACAGCTGTTGCATCCAGTGTTGATCTTGGCTTCGTAACCTCTGCCAACCCCACTGCTCCTACTCTTGCAACTGCCGGGGGAATAACATGTAAAGGCTTAGGCTGAAATACTGTCCTAAATCCATTCTGTTCAGATTTAGAGCTTTGTGAATCTGCCTCTGTTTGCAGTTTGTTGCAGTCAGTAGTCAATGGTAAAGAACTTTCCCATATCATTGGTTCCCCTTTATTTTGTATCTGAGCTAGTTGTGCTTCTGCATCTGACAACCTTTTCTGAGCCTCCCCTAGCTGTAAACATCCTTGCCAATGCTTAAACTAGTTAAAAACCATTACTACAAACATTCAAACAAATCTGTAAAACTTACAAGACAAAGTGTACCTATTTATACTTTCGTTATTTCATCAAAACATAGACAAATTCAAAAAATTTCATCAGTTACCAAAGATAGATGTATATTGTTAAACAAAAAACATATTGGTACTATAGTGCAATACCAAATTCACCCGTTTACCTTATAATGCATCATTTTACAAAGCAATGGGAGTCTCATGAAATACTAGTCTACTTCTCCATAAAAGAATTGAATGCACCCAAGCATTTGGATTTATATCCTAAAAGCAGATTACATTATTGTTATTTAGGGCTACGCAAATTACAATCAATGAAAGCCATCCATATTCCACATTTCTATTCAAAACTAATGTAACTTTGGACTTAATTTTCTAAATTGCAACCTCAAATATTTTCAAAGCATATCATGTATGCCATATACCGATGTGTTATATCCACCAGCATAAGGCTTTCATGCACCACTTCATGTTTTATAAGGGCAGAACTCTATATCTCTGAATCATTCCACTTGAGAATTAACATTCTAACTGAAGCTCAAAACCAACAATAATGGATGACATTCCATGTAACAGTAACTATCTGTATTAAACTGCCCAGGACAAAATGGATTTATGCTAACTACCAATACATTCATATCCAGTTCAGTCATATTGGAACCACATATATGACCCTGATTAAACATATCAGACTAAACAAATAAAAGGAATCAGGATCTTAGTCACCTAGGACTCTCAGAGCTTTTTGCTTGCATCAATTCCCATTAAAAAATATCTTAGCCAGTTGCAGGTGAGATAATTCTTCATTTGGAAAAAATAAAAAATTGAATTCACTATATTAAAGTGAAAACAACATGAAACTTACACTATAAAGACTAGAATGCCTTCAGAAAATAAATCATGATTTTAAAATTGACTAGGTGCATTTGCAAGCTATAATTCAAAACCAAATATGAAAAGGGTTTTCTCTACTAGTTAATGGGTAACACTGATCAAAACTGGTTACATGCTTTTGGAATTCCTAATCATTTAACTTGAGCACGAAACAAATCTTATATTATGAGAAGATTTGTAATATCCTGGTTTTGACCTTTGGACGTTTTGAACATGATTATGTATGTATTGAAACTGATGAGCATATGTACCTTTCATTACTATGCTTCCTACATACCATGAGGTAGACTTGACATAGTAATTTTGAAGATTTGTAATTATTACTTTGAAGATAAATAAATAGGTCCAAGGCTGACAGAGAAAGAGCAGCTAAGGGGCTATGACTCCACTAGAGGGAAAGAGATGAGGAGGTCCAAAGAGATGATTATTAATCCTAATTATCTTTGTCTCCTAATGTTGCCTTTCCTATTTATCAAGACACTTATCCCAAACCCCACTTTCTTAATGCCGTTGATGGTTAGAAGGCCTAGCATTAGTTTATTAGAAACATGAGACTGGAATGGAAGTGACAAGAGGAAAGACTTAATCATTTTGGGGAAAGCTTAACTACCTCCTACTTTCATGCATCCATAAAGAGTTAGAAATGTCGTTGATGATTAGAAGGTGTAACTTTTAGTTTATTAGAAACAAGAGACTGGAATGGAAGTGACAAGAGGAAAGACTCCATCATTTTGGGGAAAGTCTAACTACTTTCATGCATCCATGAAGAGTTCCAATAGGACTATTTTTCCCTTGCATCAACCATGGAGAAAGGAGGCTATTAGAATAGACAGAAAACATAAGTGGCAAGGTCATCTAGTACAAGGTTCATCATACATCTGTCAAAAGGAAACATCTGCTGATGGGGATATTTTAGAACCTCGAGATTCTCTGATGGAATCTTCATTGAAAGGTTCACCGATCATGAGGGGAAGCAAGTGTTTCATCAAGAATTCTAAACATGTGGAATCATAGGATGATGGTATGATGACATAAAAGGAGAAGCAGATCAATGAATTGAAGCTCTTTCAATCAAGAAAGCTGCTGCAAGAAGTCTGGATGACCGAAAGGAAAATGAGGTATGTATTCTTACAGTCTATATTGAAGAGTCATGTCATATGGTTGCAAGTAACATGGATCAATGCTCTATCTTGAGAGCATAATCAAAGGAAGGATCTCCTCCTTCGAAGGAATTCAAAAAAGCATGGGTCACACATTCACTAAAATCAACATAATATGTTCTCATATGTAATATGAGGTGGTTGACTACAATTGAGGAATTCTGATTGGAAATTCCTGGGAATGAAATGTGTGAAGAAAGGAAGAGATCGTGGAATATGCAACTATGGTAAAGGAAATCAACATCCGAAAAACCAAGAAGATTTGACTAGGATATCTCCATGGAAGATATGAAGACTCTAATGGAGTCTAAAAATGAAAGATTCCCTTGACAATATATATATTTGGGAGATGTGTCGATATGTATGCAGGATGCTAATGCAAACTAGAAGATGTCATGATGAAAGACCATCACAAAGGTAATTTTGATTTATATGTTCATTTCTTATTTTTGAACGAATATTTGGATGGGCTTATACAGGGTTGCCGAGGGAAGATCTATCGATATATTCCACCATCGATGCCCATGTAGTAAGATGAAAGATCCTTATGGAAACATGGCATGAAGAAGGTAGCATGCCATGAAGGAAGCCCAGATATGAACAGATGGATCACTTTCCGATGATGACATGACTAACTCATGAATGAAAGTAATGGATGATATGTGCCCTATAAAGAAGTCCCAAACATGAAGACTCCTAGATAATGAAAAGAAATTCATGACATCGTAAGGAGGAGTTCTTCAAGCAGCTGGTTCTCCCATTGTCTCCACCTAAGGAGTTGTTGTAGGTCCCTAACTAAGAGGGAGCTTGGAAACAAGTTTCTTACTTGGTAGAAACTTAGAAGCAAAATTCCAAAGCCAAGAGGGAGCTTAGGTACATTCCTTCCGTAGGAATGAGTACATTCCTTTATTGGAATAGATATGTCCTCCCTAATTAAGAGTGAGAGATAGACACACCATTCTTGTCTTCACTTGGGAAGATAGAATGGAGGATTGGGTAAACATCTAGCATCCGATGCTCTTTGAGGATGTGTTAGGGCATCCAAGATAAGAGTAGTCGTAGAGGACCGATATTCTTTGAGGACTAGTAATCCAAGATAAGAATAGTCCTGGTGGAACGCACCCTGAGAACCCGAGTGGGGTATGTTCCGAGAGAGACAATGATGAGGGTGTGTATACATCATTGGTCTCGCCAGCATTGTGCTCAGATCTTGTGGAGAGATAGAGTTGTTAGTCAAGGCCTTGCTATGTGACAATGTTGGTTGATATGGTGCTATACAGATGGGTTACTAATCTGACTCTTCTTATGAGAAATTTTTCAAATTGAGAATGACCAAGTACCATTATGAATACCTCCCTAGTTAAGAGGGAGTGTTGAAAAGTGTAACTAGGTTTGGTCTTCATAATGACATGTGTAATTGTGATTTTATGTAATTGATGAAAATAAGAAAAATAAAATTATTATTGTAATGCTTGTCTCATGGGTTTCATGAGCAAGGAATTTTATTTTAGTAATGGCTCTCATTGTGAGCCTTTAAGCTTTGTCATCTAGTCATAAAAGTCAAATTCAGTCAATGTCATGTATGAAGGACCCTTCTTGGGCATGTTACATTTTGTACGAGTCATTAGATAAGTATAAATAGCCCTCCAAGACAAGCACAAGCATCTCCCTTCAAGTCAGCTTCAAAAGGAATAATATTATCTCTCCAAATGACATGTCAACCTAGCTAGATGACAGGTCGACTTATTATGAGGCTACAACAACTATAAATAGGGCAGCATGTCCACATTTCGATCAAGGCCTCAAGTTGATAAGAAGTGTGAAGGTCATCATTAAGGAGTCCTATAACCAACGAGAAGGAATGAAGGAGCAGCGAAACCTTTTAGCCTTGTTTTGGATAGTTTTTGGATCAAATAACACCCACACGTGCGAAGTAAAGGGATTGTTTACAGAGCAGAAAAAGTCGTAGTTATTGCAGACCTCTAAGACAACTGAATTCAGGAAGAATTCAAGCCTAAGGGTAGTCGAGTTGAAGGAAGAAAGGAAGATAAAGGGTCAAAGTTGGTCAAACACATGTGCTAGGGTTTCTAAAATAGAGACAATGATTGTGATGTTGAACCAAGGACCGAAAATCTGAGGTATAGCCAAAGTACAAATAAGACTAGTAGTTGGATCTTGACTTGGGCATGAAAGAGAAGCAGTGAAAAGGGAACTTGTGTCTTGGTCTTGGAGTGGCAAATAGGTCAAGGGTCTTGGTCTTGGTATTCGTCAATCGGAATCTCTATAAGAAAAAGAGTTTGTTTGATTTTTCCTCTCAAGTAGGAGAGGTTTTGGCCCTAGCTTATAGCCTATATTCTGTGTCTCTTGTCTCTTTATAGTTCATGCATTGGTAGTTGTTTAATGAAGAATAACACTATACTAACATAAGTAAAAGAAGATCCTAATCTAAGAAGTAAAAAGCAGTTACTAATAGAAGAGAAATCACTTAACCTTGATGCCCTAGATTTCTCAACAGATGGAATCCCCGAATTGAACATTAAAAGACCATTTGGAAGCAGTACTTCACGATCAAAAGAAATCTTGGATCGTATTCATTTTGATGTACGTGGCCCTATGACTCCTAAATCACTTGGAGGTCATCTATATTATGTCACTTTTATAGATGATCATTAAAGAAAAACTTGGGTTTACTTGATGAAATCCAAGGACAAAGTATTTACAAAACTTCAAGAATTCAAAGCTGAAGTAGAGAACCTTACAGAAAGGAGAATCAAGATACTAGGATCCGATAATGGAAGAGAGTTTACATCCATAGAAATCATAGTCTTTGGTAAGGAGTCTGGAATTAAGAGGGAGTTGATAGTCCCATACAATCCCGAACAAAATGGAGTAGCAGAACGAAAGAACCAATCAATTGAAGAAAGTGTAAAAGCAATGTTGCATGATCAAGATCTACCAAAATTTATGTAGGGTGAAGCCATGAAAACAGTTGTCTATATTCAAAATCGAAGTCCCCACAAGTCACTGGATAACAGAACTCTCGAAGAAGTATTCACTAGACCATCTTCGTATCTTTAGGTGTCTTATATATTCATTTACCAAAATACAAGAAAGAAGTTGGATCCGTTAGGGATGAGAGGAGCATTTGTTGGCTACAGCAACTCCTCTAAGGCCTATAGAATCTACATAAAGGAAGGACACCATATAGAAGTCAGTCGAGATGTCATATTTGATCAAAGTATTGCATTCAAGAAATCTAAGGAACTTCCCATGGTTTCTGATGATGAAGAACTTCCAGTCTTTGAAGAAGAAGTTGACAGGGAAGAAGAAGAATCTCACCATAAAGATGAAGGTCCTAGTGCACCTATTCAACCTATGGTCATCCTTGAATCAAGAAAGAGACTAACTGGTTGAAGTCTACTCCACTTGATGCAGAAGGTCATGGAGAAGCGCAAGGCACATTCATAGAAAGCAGGAAACCCAAACGATATTCTGGGTATGCATCATACATGACAAAATTGATAGAAGCAGAGCCATCCACCTTTGAACAAGTTGTCAACCATCAAGAATGGAAGGATAACATGACTGAAGAATATCAATCTATAATGAAGAATGGAGTTTAGGAGATCATACCTAGGTCCGAAGAAAAATTTGTGGTAGCTTCCAAATGGACCTATAAGATCAAACATGCAGCAGATGGAAGTATCAACAAGTATAAGGCAAGATTTGTGGCAAGGGGTTTCTCTCAACAAGAAGGCATTGACTATGAAGAGACATTTGCTCCGACAACAAGGTATACAACGATTCGTCCATTGGTCTCTTTGGCAGCATCAATGGGATGGAACATCCACCAAATGGATGTCAAGGCTGCATTTTTGAATGGCACAATTGATGAGAAAGTCTATATAGAGCAACCCTTGGGATTTGAAGTTAAAACATAAAGGCATATGTTTGCAGATTAAAGAAGGCATTATATGGCCTCAAGCAAGCACCAAGGGCATGGTATGCTAGGATGGATGCATACCTACAGAGATTAGGCTTCACAAAAGATTTTGTTGATCTGAACCTTTATATCAAGGTTGTGAAGGGAGAACCAGTAATCATTCTTATGTATGTAGAGATCTTCTCTTGACAAGTGTATAAGGTCGAATTGAAGAATGTAAGAAGCAACTAGCAGCAGAATTTGACATGAAGGCTCTAGGGCTGATGCATTACTGTTTGGGATTAGAAGTCTAGAAAGGACCTGATGAAATTTATCTGGGTCAAGGGAAGTACATGAACAAGATGTTGAAAAGGTTTGACATGATGGATTGCAAACCAATGATCACTCCGATGATCACATACTTGAGGAGACTAAGGAGTTTCGAATCGAGCCCTGTAGATCCTTCCAAGTATAGACAATTGATTGGCTCACTAATATACTTGGTGAATACTCAACCAGACATGTTTCGCAATAAATGTTCTCAGTCAATTCCAAGTGGAGTCGAAGCATGATCACTGGATAACAGTAAAACATATTATGAGATATCTGCGAGGAACCATCCACTACTGGTGAAATATGATAGGAGGAATAATGTCCACTTGACGGGATATACAAATTCTGACTAGGGAGGCAGTGAGAAAGATGGAAGGAGCACTACAAGAGGATGTTTCAGTTTGGGATCCTCCATGGTCTCATGGATGAGCAGAAAGCAAGATATTGTTGCTTTGAGGTAGTGTTGAGGCTGAGTATATTGCAACCTGTGAAGTAAGTAGAGAAGCAGCCTGGTTACAGACGTTGTTATCCGATCTATTTGTAGGACCTATGAACCCTACAATGATACATTGTGATAACACCAGTTGTATACGATTGTCTGAAGACCCATTATTTCATTGAAAGACAAAGCAGCTCAACAACAAGTATCACTACATTCGGAAGCTAGTACAAGATGGTGTATTGCAGCTACAGTATGTCTCCACTGATGAATGGGTAGTTGACATATTGACAAAATCTCTTCCTAATAAGAAGCTTGTGTATTTGAGAGACAAGCTTGATTTGGTTGATGTATCCTCCCTAGTTGAGAGGGAGAGATAGACACATCATTCTTATCTTCACTCAAGAAGACAAAATGGAGGATTGGGTAAGCATCTGGCATCCAATACTCTTTGAGGATGAGGTAGGGCATCCAAGGTAAGAGTAGTCGTGGACCGATATTCTTTGAGGACTAACTATCCAAGACAAGAATAGTCCAAAGAAGGTCGTACTCTGTGAACACCCGGGTGGAGTATGTAACTTGAGAGACAATGATGATGGTGTCTATAAATCAATGGTCTCACCAGCATTGTGCTCTGATCTTGTGGAGAGATAGATTTGTTAGTCAAGGCCTTGTTGTGTGACAATGTTGGTTGATATGAAGCTACACAAATGGGTTACCAATCTGACTCTTCTTATGAGATCTCTTTAGATTGAGAATGTCCATGTACCTCTTATGAATACCTCCCTAGTTAAGAGGGAGTGTTAAAAAATGTGTAACTAAGTTTGGTCTTCATAGATATGAAATGTACTTTTGATTCATGTAAATTGTAAAATGAAAGAAAAATTATTATTATTATTTTTGGAGCATGGGTTTCATGCTCAAGGTCTTTTATTTTATAGTTCAAGCACCCATTGAGTGATTTTAGGGTTTGTCCTAGGTCAAGAAGTCAAAAGAGTCATTGCCATAAGTTGAAGATCCCATTGGGCACATTGTAACTTGTAAAAGAAAAAAATGTCTTTAAAAGTGTTGGAATACCTTCCAAGACCAAGTCGGCCTAAAATAAAGAGCCACGTCCACCTTAAAGAGCCTATATATAGGAGGGAACTCGTCCTCCTTGAGACACACTCACTCATCTCTCATTCTAGTGAAGAAAGAGGAAGAAGAAGAAGAGCAAAGAAGGAAGAGGATGTAGGAGACTTTTTGGGCTATTTCTCTCCCACACGTGCTAAGGAGGACTAGGGTTTCTGCAGCAGATCCAGGGTTTTTATCTTCAAGTTCAATCTTGAAGAAAAGAAGGCAAGGATGTCAACCAAAAGTCACCAAGGGTCATCCTCAAGCTCCAGAAGTCAGAGAAAAGCAAGCGAAGGTCAAAGGAAGGCAGAAGGCAGATCAAAGCTCACACGTTTGGCAACAGCAACTGTAGGAAGGCTGAAATTTCAGATCTGCAATGGAGGCCGAAAATTCTACAGAAAAAGGTCAGAGAAGTGCTACTGGAGGAGATTTGACTGGGTTTGACTGGATCAAGGTTAGCACATCTTCCGGAGAGGTTGATCTTGACCTTGGAGGGTATTGATCTTAGTCTTAAGGTCTTGCAATTCATCAATTGAAGAATCTATAAGGAAGAGAAAAGATGTGTGGGTTTCATCTCAAGTGGAGAGGTTTTGGCCCTAGCTTGCAGCCTATATTATGTGTTCTTATTCTTCTTGTTTTGGTAGTTGTTTGATGATTCTCACACATAATAATAAGCAACAAAGCTAATAAGTAAAAAGACAACAAAAGCAATTATCAAGTAAAGAGAAATCATTATTTTTATTGCCCTTTAGATTTCTCAACAGCTTCAAGATTGCAATTTCGGCCCTCCTGCAACTTCAGTTCTTTCACACGTGTGAGAAAAGATAGAGAAAAATTTGACTTCCTTAACTAGATAAAGACCTCCTTCTCCTTCGCTAGCCCTTTCCTTCTTCCTTCTTGAATTTCACACTTTTTTTTGCCCTAGAAGTTGCATATCAAACTTGTTGAGTGAGTGCTCCAAATGAGGTCGAGTAGTTGCCTTTATATAGGAGATTTTGCCCCTCAATTAGGTCGACTTGGTGGGGGAGGCCTCGAATACCTAATTTGCATCAAAATAAAAATAAAAAATATTGATTGACAATGCCCAAGAAAGGTCTATTACATTACGACATGGACAAGGACATTTGACATAAACCTTAGAAGCATACAATGGAGGCTTTGACCTATAAACCATTGACCCAAGCATGAAACCCATGCTTTAATAAGTCAATTTCTTTAATAATAAAATTCATTTTTCTTTCTTTTGACAAATAAATTACATCATGACTCAAATACAATTATGACAACCGACACTAGTTACATTCTTCAACAGAAACCCTATGCTTAATCTAAGATAAATTGAAGCTAAATCGTTGAGTATGGAGTGAGAGAAGCTTAAATTGACAAATGCGTGCTTAACTCACTTTTTTAAAGGTGTGAATACTGCAATAAAACAAGTGTTAGATTGATTCCCAAAGAAAACATGAGGTAACACTAGCTTCTAATGCAAAAAAATAGCGAGCTATATCCCAAAGTGATGTTGTGTTTGTAGCAACATATTTATGTGCTGAGATATTTAAAAAATGAAGTTCATACACATGAGACCAGATTACTAATTAAAGAGAATGCTCAAAGAGTGCTTAAAATTGCTAGTCCAAGATATTCAAAATGTTTATGATTGGCACACCTTGAAGTAGCATTGAAAGCAATCTATGACAGGTGTTGGAGCATTGAATTAGAACAGATTGTGCCTTAGAGATATTAATTTACCATGCCAGATATAAACACTATAAGACCCATCATTCAAGCCAATGTTGGAAAGTGAAATAATGGTGGAAAATCTTATATGTTGCAAGGATTATTAATGCCAATTGTGAAGAGTGTTTTCAATACACTATAAATGAAATTGAAAACAGTAAAATCTGTGGTGCAAATATGATGAACATAGTTACAGTCCAATGCAAAATGTCAGATCTGAAGTATTGAAACCATTCACCATGTACTTGTATTGAAATAGCATGTCATAACACCATTATTGATTTAAGTATTGGGGTTTTCGCAGTGCATTATATTAGATATCATTTTGGGATTCAACTGTGTTAAGTAAGTCATTCATCTATGACCATTTCCATGAGAGGTAGCCGTAACTGACTAATTCCTCATAATTTTTTAATAGTCCACTTAGCACTCATTGCATCGGGTGATGCTCACAGGGGTGAAGAAGTGGGATTGAAACTAGTGAAATGAATCACATAGCGTCAATCATCTCTTCCGGGGCTTGCACCATTATTGATATCAGTAATCCAGTGATCGACTTGTGCGTGAGTTTATTCACCAAAGAGAGCAAGAGAGGGGTCTGATATCTCCAAGCCCACGAATTAGCATTAAACATAGATTTATTATGAGTGGCGTCTGGTCTGTGCAAAGAATAACCAGTCACTATGCACATTGAGATTCTTCAAATTAATAGCAACTTATCATTAGAATTTAAAGAGCACTGTGAGTCAAAAAAATAAGTCAAGTATAACAAAGAATGAAGATCAGATTATCCTTACCTTTGTGATACAGCTTGAGTGGGCCTAATGGTTAAGAGCATGTGTTTCCTCTTAAGAGGTCACAGGTTCAAAACCAGAGGGGGGTAGAGTATGTATGCCTTCGTAGACTTAGCAGTCAAATCGCTGCGCGAAGGTGGGTCCCTTGTCCCACAAACAGGGGGGTCTCATACACCAATTTGGTGTCTGGCTTGGCTGTGACCTTAAAAATGGATATTATTATTATTATATTATATAATATATAATGAAACAACTAGCATGTGAAAGGTTATTTATCACTTAAAAACTTAAATCTAGGTGCTAGGAATCAGTGCAACAAAATCAAATTTTGTCCAATGTTCAATTCACCTATTTGACATTGGGGTGGTGGGGGACGGGGATCATTCAAGATCCCAAAGGAAATAAATTGATCAAATATGCTTGAAGATGAGGCAGGATTTCTAACAATCTTGCTGAAGCTTACTCACTATGGCTTGGAATATGTTTAGCCAAGAATGAAAATATTCAATCTCTGATTGTGCTAGGAGATTCGTTGCTTTTAATTAAAGCCTTAAATGGCAAAACCTCCTCTCATGGAAACCAGCATAGCTTCATGATTCGAAGAATCAACCATTATTGTAGCCAATTCAAAAAATCTCCTTTCTCCGTATTAAACGGGAACTAAATAAGGAGAATGATCATTAGGTTAAATTAGCAACCAACCTAGAGCCCGAGGTCCTAATCAAAAATAGGGTGGTAAGCTCATTTCAAATTCCTTAGCCATAGTCAAAAAACATCAACTCAATCTCAACATTCAAGAGGCACAACACTCAAGGCAAGAGATGGTTACAATACGTGAATAGGTCAGGGGTGTTGGTCACTCATTCCTCTCACTCACTTCAAGCTACTCCAGACAAGGATATTCAGTATGGCAGGAGGGAATTCCGAATTCCCACAACCTATTTGGGACAGTAGATGTTTTATGTTGTGTATAGATCTGTTTGGATTTGGAGGAAGTCTGGGTATGGTGGTGTATCATTGCAGGGGACAGAAGCTGTGGTTGCTTGGTGCTGGTTTGTGCGCTCTCTCCCTCGGTCGTGCTTGCAGTCTGTGGTCATGGTAAGTCCCATTTGGAAGATTATGGAAAGAAATTTGGTTTGATTCTCTTTGTTCCTTCAATACCCTTATGCGACTCTTGGTTGTTTGAATGATCTTGTTTTTGCTTATAATCACCACCCCTTTGTCAAAGTTTCTCTGGTTTCGAGTGAAAGGCTTGCTTGTATTAATATGAGTTCTGTTTGCTATCATACCTCATTTTATCGCCCCACCAATTCTCTATCTTGGGCTATTCCAATAAAAAGGGTTAGAGATGGATAGGGTGGACGTCAAGGAGGTCTGTCAAGTTCTACGTAGACAAGAAGAGACAAACCAATCTAACAGCAGAGCTCTAATGGCTATTGCTGCTATGTTACCTGAACTGGAACAAATTAATGTTGCCCATCATGCAAATGTGATGAGCCTCTTCTACACAAAGAATTAGCAGATTCAGATATTGAGTCTCTGGAAGCAAAATGCAATTGTCTTCATGCTCTGTTCCTGGCATACTGAATGGATACTCTGTCTCTGGCTTCAAATGATGTGGAATCAGGACATTCTCAGCATCCTAGTCAAATGGAAGAGGAAATTTTGTAGCAAAACAAAGAGTTAAAGGAGATTGAAAAATCAAACCCAGACCCTACTCATTTTGAGGGTCAGGAAACACACAATTGTGCAAATCCATGATTTATTTTATGTTTATCATATGTTTATGTATTTTAACTTTTAAGTCTCTTTGTAAGACAAGCTACCTGTAAAAAATGGAATTGTATGGAGGATAGGAAAGTAGGACAGATTGTGATTACAATAGAAGTTTGTCAAATTTGCCAAGTTACAGGATTTTTTATAAGCCAATATATATCTATTGTTGTTTGCTTTGGCACAGCCCTTTAATCTAATATATTTTTATATATTTAGATGCATATATGTCAAAAAAAGCATGTAGAACGATGAATTAGATATAAAAAGCATAAAAAAATGGATTGAACCATATAACATCAATCATCTAGAAGTTATAATCTTCATCAACCACATCCACAAGCTAGTAACATACAACATATCAAGTCTCGTGATTCATCAATCTTAAAGTTTCAAGCTTGCAAAATTCAATATATAACATTTATCATCATTGATCACTAAAGTTGTCACTTGTACTTGTAACCATTACCACTACCGAGTAACCAAACAATAACAAAGAATTTCTAACATGGAATGAAATGTTTCAACTTTCAACTTTCACGAAGCATCATATTCATAATTCATTACCAATGAGTTATAATTGCCAACTTCAAACTTCAAACTTAATTTGTCATATATTGTTTACAAAAAATATCATAATAAATATGAAAGAGTCTACAGTTATAAAAACTACTAGAAACTAAAAGAGACAAGTAAATCTATTCTACTGCTTCCGCTTTCTGCCACAAGAAATGTATAGTTTCTAAGAAGCTCGTGGTGGTCTATTGGGAGTCTCCTCCCTCATAGTTGAACGACCATGTCCAAAACTAGAATCAGAAGGCACATGATCTCCACGTGAGGATGTAGATGGAGGTGGCGGCAACAAAGGCAAAAATTGTGGAACTCGAGCACTACTACTGGATGATGGGGGTGGCATGGCTGTTGTTGTTGCTTCATTATCATCTTTCAAAAGTTTTGTTTCCAATTCTTCTAGATGTAGAGCGCCATCCTCCAAATTATCTTCCTCCAGGTTATTGTCCCAAGTCATAAATGATGTATCATCACGAGCCCGCTCACAATAATGTGTCAACAACCTCAAGTTGTAGTGCACATAAACCAAGCTTTCTGCCCGGTTTTCATTGAGTATGTTTCTTCTCCCATTATGGATGAAGCTATAGGTGCTCCAACACCTCTCCGCAAAAGAAGTTTTTAGCAAAAGTCCCCGGCCGCCATACGTGTCCCACCAAGTGACAACATCCAATTTGTCCCTATCTTCCATTGCATGCAAAGTACCAAACACTCCAGTGCTAGTGAAGTATTTGCCTAATTCAAGATGCAATCTAGCACACTCCTCCCTGTTAGGGACCAGCTCCTTTAATGTTGTCATATACCCATTTTGTACCTATGGGGTTTGGCCCTAACTCCACCCCCAGGTGCAGGTTTGCCCAACCAATATGGAGAGTAGTATTTTGGCAAAAGGATATATGCCAAGGCATGTAATGGAACATTAAGTTTATCGCACTGTGCACACACAAAATTGTGAATAATAACATACAAGTTGGAATCTTTTTCCTGAACAATATCTTTTATTTACCCCAACATTTTATCCATCTGCTCATACACCTCCCCAATCACTGGTGCACCTGTATCTACAAAACGAATCATGTTATAAATGGGTTGGGTGTATTGCAGAACATCCCTCACATGTGCCCAAAACTAACCATCAAGAGTGATCTCCTCCACCTCATCAAAACCTTGCCTGTCAAGTGTGGAGCCCTATCCTTTAATACTTGCCAGTGTTGACTTGATACCATGCTAGCCAATGACTCTCTTAACTTCAAAACGCATCTAAAGGTGAGGTAATAGCTAGCAAATCTAGTCTTTGCAATTTTCAATGGCTCCAAAGTTGAGTGATTGCGGAAAAGCACATGGGTATTGCTATGGTTGGTAATAAATTTATCATTTTCTTGCCTCTCTTGTATAAATCACCAATCCATCTATATTGAGGGTGTTTCTTCTTAATAATATCATGCATCAAAAGGTTCATTGTGTGAACCAAACACCCAGACCAAAATATGTTGGGGTATCTATCCTCAATAATTGCTCCCGTTGCCTTACAATTAGAAGCATTATCGATGATGACTTGGATGACATTATATGGCCCGATACTTTCAATTTTTGAAGTAACGGTTCTACAATGTTGATGGTGATCTTGAACTTTTCTGAGTAATCATATGCTGAAAGGAAGACTACACCACTAGTAGACACACCAAGAACACTTGTCAATGGCTTGCCTTTTACATTTGTCCAGCCATCAGATACAATGGATACGCCATAGTCATTCCAAGAATTTGTCATTTTACCCAAAGCATGTGCTATTTTTGCTTTTTCATGATCAAGTCCCACGATTCTAGCCTTGCCATACCCAGGGCTCTTGTATCCTTTGGGGGCATCATTGATGGCGCCAAGCATTTCATGCTAATAAGGTGAGCGAAGAACATTGAATGGTATCCCACATGCATAGAGAAACCAGTAATTTTTTGCATCCACATCACTCCTACACCCTTGGTCAAGGAAATCTGATATGGTTCTATGCCTTAAAGGGATGTTTCTCGCTATGCCTCCATATCCACTACCATGGGAGGATGTTTATGGAGCAGCTTATTCTATGATTGTGGGCTAGTGGTGTCATGTTCAAAGTCACCCTTTGATCTTTTAGATTTGTATTGGGCTTCCTCCTCTTCCCTTATGTACTTGGCTCTTTCTTGTTGTGACACACACCCACAAGTTTTGTTTCCTATTTGTTTATTTCCATCCCATGGCATTTTCCCACAGAGATGCTTTTTGGCACGCGTGTATGAACCTGTGTACATGTTTTTGCAATGGAGGCATGCAAATTTAGTGGTTCCACCCCCTTTCCCTCCTACAGGCCTAGAAGCATATTTCCACAATGGGGTTTGGTCTGGTTTGGTTTTTGTGCCCTCATCATCTCCACTCTCATTATCCTCCTCCTCCTCACCAAGGTACTCCTCTTCTCCAGGGTTTCTTAATCCACCACTCCCCACTTCATCATCTTCTTCATTCCTCCTTCTTCTGCTCCCCAACATCATCATAACCAAAAGAGGAACCAACAAGAGAATGCCAACCCACATACCCATCATGTTTGAAGTTTTGAACTTTGATGGAGTTATAGTTTTTTGTCTGCAATAAAATGGAGGAATGGGAATGGGAAAGAGAGAAGAGGACATTTTCATTTAACAGTGAACATATAAAAAACACAAATGTTAGATTAGAGTCTAGATCCTACCTCTTTGGCCTTCAATCCCAAGCTCCAATCTTCCTTGCAAGCTCCTCAAGCTCCCAAGCAACCCTCTCAATCTTCTCCTCAACTCAAGCTCCAATTCCAAAAGCTCTCTCAATATGAAAATGGTGAATTGTGGGAGGGGAGGAGGGCCTTTTATTCCTTTTGGCCCCTCCCCACTCTCCAAAAATCTATTGTGCCATTTTCACCCATAGGGAGCGCGCTTCGAAAATTCACTCTCGCAGTTCACTCCCTGTGGGAGCAAATTTCGGGAATGCACTCCCGATGACGATCTATATCCGCTCCCGAGCAGAGCGCGCTTCAGGAGCAGATTCGGGGGGGGCGCTCCCCCGAAACCCTGGTTTTAACAGAGGAAAAAAATTCACCTATTTGACTTTTTTTAATCAAGAAATACCTCCAAATTTCACCACAAAAATTTATCAACTCAAGATGAATTATTGTTGTTTTAAAAAACAGAGATCTTGTATTCTAGTTTATGTGTATTAGAATTATGCCAAATAATTTGGAATTCTATTTGTTAAACCAACACACTTATCAAACCCTTAAATACCAATGTATAGGAAATGAAACATCCCAAGAAAAATGAAGTTGTTCTAGGACTTAAACCATTGCTTGGCTTCTAGAAGTGCTTTAGACCACGAAATATTCAAAACGAACTCTAAATTGTGTGTCTTGTATATAGGTATTCAACATTTGAAACAAGAACTCAATATTTCAGAAAATTACTAGGAATTATGCCACATGAATCAAACCGTCATCACATCAACTGGCTTTACCATCAGATTTACAAACATCTTAAATGCATTCAGATTTTAGCATGAAACCTTAGAACTATGAGTTTTTTAAGATGTAGTTGGTTTCTTTCAGGGGTGTTAGTGTTAGACCTATGGACAAGATTGAAGCAAAAAGGAAAATGTTAGATCCAACACTAAAAATGCAAATCGATTTAAGAGAGAGAGTTACTTAATGGGTGCAAGCTGCACTGAAATCCAAAGAGAGATGCAAGAAATAGAAAAACATTAGTTCAATCAAACTTGGGACCGCAACCTAGTTTTGAAAATAGAAACCTATTAATCCTATATTGCTTAAATGCAAAAAGTTAAAAGGAAAAGATGAAAGAGATGGCCAAAAAATACAAATGAAACTAGCACTTACCATTGGGCTATGGGGTCTAGACTACTCTTAAGTATTTTTCCCTTATCTCTGTTGTTTGAAGTCCCCAAACATCTTGGAAGATTGCTTGGTGAGCATCAAACTAAGAAATTTGAACTATGTTAGAATCACTCAAAGACTAATCCTAAATAATTTAATTAAATTCTTAAATCAAAGAACAAATTAAATCTTGAATCTTGAATCCTAAAGCACAAATTAAATCTTGAACTAAGCCTAGGGTAAGGAAGTAAAACCATAGGATATTCACCCCTAATACAATAGATCTTGCCTATAACTTCACAAAGAAATGAAATAGATCATAAATCTTATCTCACTTGCTTTGCTTGCTTCGGAATAGCTCCTTCCTCAATGAAGACTTGCAATATCAAACCTTTCTATAATTACTCTAGAACATTTACTCAATTAAATAGAATGATCTCACGCCAAAATTGAGCAAGTCCTTCCAATCAATTTCCAACAAAAAAAAGTGATGAAGGCATGCTCTTTATATAGATAAGGTGCTCTTTAAACCATGGATGCAATGTCATGAGTTAGAAATAATACCACATGCTCATACTATTTTCTTAAGTGAAAACCATGAGCTCCCTCATACAATGGGCAAACCACTCAAACATGGGTGCCCTCCTAAAACAAGGTGTCAAACAATGAGTGAGGTCAAAACCACTAGCAAAAACCAAGAGCAACCTTCTAGAAAGCTCTAGAAACATCACAAATGTGGATGAACAAGGAAAAACCAAATGTCCTTCTAGAAGGTTCTAAAAACATCACATCTATGAAATAGGAGAGTGAAAATGTGCCCAAAGGGGTGTTCACACATGTACCATGTAAATACCCTTTGCAAAAGGCTAGAAATCACTCACACATGTGGAGGGCTCCAAAAAGGGTGCACTCCAAGTGTGTACTAGAATATCTCATAGTAACCACCATAATTGGTTGATGTATGTTCCATACGCTGCCAAGTGTACAACCCAAAGGGGTGTTCACACATGTACCATGTAAATACCCTTTGCAAAAGGCTAGAAATCACTCACACATGTGGAGGGTTCCAAAAAGGGTGCACTCCAAGTGTGTACTAGAATATCTCATAGTAACCACCATAATTGGTTGATGTATGTTCCATATGCTGCCAAGTGTACAAGTGATGATGTGGATACCTTTGCGATGATATCAAAAAACTCTCACAGGTCCCTAAGTAATGACACAAATCCCAATTCATTGTCACAGATCCCAAGAAATATGGCATGGATCCCAATGTATACATATATGTCTTTTTGCTATTACATGTTATTGTCACACATCCCAAGAAATATGTCATGGATCCCAATGTATACATATATGTCTTTTTGCTAGTACATGTTAGAAAATTTACTGAAGAGATAAAATATTTACTATAATAAATAAACAATAACCAACAACAATCAAACATTAAACACATAATGCACACATTTTACCCTGGGAAAACCCCAACTCCGGGGAAAAACCCAGCCTAATGGACTTCCATTAGCCCTTGGCCAAAACCCTAGCCAAGTCAACCTAATGAGCCTTCACCACTCACATCCCTGGCCTAATTACAATGAAGTCCTCCCAGCCTTTTAAAGGCTCCATCACACGAATACCACATCCAAATTACCATGGGCAACCAAAAACCATGGGCCCAAAACCACTACTGTAACCCAGTCAACTTTGACTATATCGTCAAGTAAAGTTTACCTAACATCCCCCCCTTAAACATTGACTTGGGGTCTTCTTGACTAAATCTAGCCAAACCTGCCAAGTGATTCAACCCCACTCAATCTAGCCCTTACCCCCCTCAAAGTTTATACCCAAGGTATTCGTTAACTCAACATGCCCCCCTATCACCTAGGTCTAACACTAGAAATTACCAGCTATTTTCCAAGGGTACGCATGCCTTACCAGGTTTACAACAGAATGCCCATTCACATGCAATAAGTTTTGACTCCATTATAATAATAAAAAAATTGTTCATTGTCGATCTCCTTTTCCATCCTCTCGCCAAGTGCTCTCTTCACCCAACTAAATCCCTCTACAACCAGTTCTACCTTGCTCATCTCTGAGGTGAATTCTTGCATTGTGGCAACCACTTCGGGAGTCTTGTAAAAAACTCACATGGCTCTCCCCCTTAGCCATATAATCGCACAATTCCTCCATTGATCCTTCCGCCAGGATTGCCAATGCTGCCACCCTGAGCCCAATTGTTACATTACATTTGATCCATCACAACATTCCTACCTTTTTTTTGAAAAACCTTATTTTGTCTACCCCGCCATGGGTGGTTGGCCCTGGGGTGGTTGTTTGCATCACAAGGTCAAATCCACATCCTCATTTCTATGCCATTATGAAGCCACTTTGTGTTGCGCATTCAATACTTGTGGCCGCCCTCGCCTCTCAAAGGCTTGAGAATCTACCTATTCTTCCACCAAAACTCTATTTCTACCACCCTGCATAAACCTCAACCTCTTCTATTTGAACTCCAAAAAGCCATCTCCCCAGACAATGGCATCTCTAGCTATAGCCCACACGTTCACAACATCTTTAGTTAAGTCTCTATGAAGCACATGCCTTCTCTCAGAAAAATCCCTACCTTCTTTAATGGAGATACATCTGAGATCTTGGAGTTCGGTCTTGTTCCCCACCAGCATTATCACCAATGTCGAATCGGTTTTCTCCTTCAGATCTATGTTGCAGGAAACACTGGGCCTGAGCCTGTTTCTGGGCAAAAATGATACAGAAACGAGGAAACGCATTTAGTATGGCCTGTAAACGCATTTTAGGCCATAAAGCCACGTTTCACGCAGGAGAAACGTGGCCCAGTACAGCCTGAAACGCGTTTCCAGGTCATACGGCCACATTTCAGCAATAAAGTGACTTTTTCAATTTTTCTTTTTTTTCGTTTTTTATTTTTATTTTGCTCATGCCAATTCAAGAGTGATAGATGAAGCTATTGAAGATTGGAAACACAATTTTTTGATTGGGGCAGCCTAATGTTCAAGCTTATGGCCCTAGTGTTGATATGCAGTTCACGGTAATGTTAAATTCTTAAAGTAAAAGGATGAAAATGAAAGATAAAGGAGAATGTCACTTTTATCTTTCATTTTCATCCTTTTACTTAAATTTTTAACATTACCATGAAATGACTCCGGATGTTTGAGAGTGGTTTTGCCCTCAATGGATTTCATATGGAGAAAGTAGAATTTTAGATCTCACTCAAAATCCAGCAGACTTATCATTTTTTAAGGATTTCAGGATTGGGGGGATTGCAATGTTTCCATTGAATTTTGTCATGTACTAGGGTATGGAACTTGCATTTAATCAAGAGAACCAAGCCCTCTATGCAGGGGGAGACACTCAATAATCAAGAGCACCTAGGGTATGGAACTTGTATTTAATCAAGAGCACTAAGGTCGTTTGACTATCTAGGAGGAGCCTCCCAATCAAGCACAAGACAAGAAATTAGAAATTTCTCGTGGTTGATTTTGGATATTGCTATTTTCATTATGTGATCATTCATGAGTAAATATGATGTAAATTTAGAGACTTATAGTTTATGCATTGACATCGGATAATTTAATCATAATGTAATAAATTATAATGTATCATGTATGCTTTATGATCACAAATATTTCTTAAATGTTCTTAGATATATATATATATATATATATATATATTTCATTTCCCTGTTTCCAAATTTGGGGGGGTCACATTTCGTACCCGTACCAGTTTCAGAAACTCGTACCTATTTCGCCATATCGTGCAACTTAGCTTCAAATCCTTCAACCATCTCTCACGCTCTCACTCTTTCTGGGGTCTGTAATGAATGGATAGCAAAGGATCTCTCTCCGAAAATCTGAGCTCCTGCTTGAACCACACCACCTTGCTTCACCACATTGTCCATCAATGAATTACTACTCTCACCCATGCATGCCTTCACGTCGGTCTCGAATTCGACTCCCACTCTCTTAGCCACGACTGTCTCCCCTAGCATCGATGTGATCCATAATTCAAGTCCTTTTGTAGAACTGTCACGTGCAACATTGGTCCACTCATCATATTCAAATTACCATGCCCTCGCTCCACTCGTTGTGCTTCACCCGCTCTTGCTACCATAATCTCACGCAGCTATATGGAGTGCCTAGATCAATTTCAATGGCCTTTCCCTCTATGTTCCACTAGCATTATTTGTTGCTCGAACCATTCCCCTTTCTCATCTGTCACAACTACATGGGGGTTCAGCGCCACTCTTCTCACTTGCTCCACATATCTCCAATGCCTCACCACGACGTTCAGTATGGTGTATGCCTCTTCCAGGTGTGCATGTGTGCTACTGCATGGTGTTGACACTCTCCTCCCAGCTTTCTTGAGAGCTTGCTTGGTACTTCTCCAATGCCTCACCACGACGTATAGTATGATGTATGCCTCTTCCGGATGTGCATGTTCGCTACTACATGGTGTTGACACTCTCCTCCCAGCTTTCTTGAGAGCTCGCTTGGTACTCGTGGCTATCATGACTAAGGCTTCGACGCAACCCTCCTTGACAACCACCTTTCACCTTGGCTTTCTTCGCACTTGTATGCAGCCTCAGGCAAGCATTCATGATCCATAGGATTCTCCTTGTCCTACTTTCATCATGTCATAAACCCTTGACAACAGAGAAGTCCCTCTGAAGCCAATGTCTAACTCTGACACCATGTTAGAAAATTTACCAAAGAGAAAATATTTACTTAGAGAAATAAATAATAACCAACAACAATTGAACATTAAAAAAATAATGCACACTTTTTACCTTGGGAAAACCCAAACTCCGAGGGAAAACCTGGCCTAATGGAATTCTATTGGCCCTTGGCCAAAACCCTGGCCAAGCCGGCCAAGTGAGCCTTCACTGCTCACCTCCCTAGCCTGGTTACAATGAAGTCCTCCAAGCTTTTCAAAGGCTCCATCACATGAATACCACAGGAAAACTACCATGGGCCCAAAACCAATACTATAACCCGATCAACTTTGACTCTATTCCCGAGTCAAGTTTACCTAACAATTCATGGATTTCAAGGCAATATCATGGATCCCGAGGCATAGTGCACAAATCCCAATGTGGGGTCTCCACCTATAATGAGTGAATCAAGTCTCAACGCAAGTCATTAGGTAACATACAATAAGTAATTTCTCTCAACGACGTCATATAATAAATTAATTATATAAATTTGCTAAGTCTACCATGATAGGACAACCTTACCCTTATTACACGTGGCAATTCCTAAGACGAGGCATTTCCTAGATCACCTGGTTAGAAATAGGTAAAAAATGATGAATAACTTATGTAAGGAGAGAGTAACTTCATGTATTAACTAAAAGTCATATAGAATGGTGTAAAAGGTCTCCTAACTAGTCCAACTAGCTTTCCAAAGCTAGGAATATTCATTTTATAGATGCAAGCCTTTAAGAGAGAGCTTTGCTTGGAATCACCACCTCAACGATTTATTTTATTACCCCTTCTTTGTCTTTTTTCTTTAATTTCTTAGTCCTTTCTTTAGATTTACATTTTCGGCATAGGAGTCAAGACCTAGGGGTTGGGCCATTTTGGCGAGGGCAAATAGCTCTACCTTCATTACTTTTCAATTTCTAGTTTTCATGCTCTTCACTTCTAGCCTTTTCTTGGCTTTATTTGACTTTGGCCTACATTGTTCTTCAATTTGTTTGACTAGACCTTGCTAGATGACATGTGATAAGTCAAACATGAGCAAGATTTATATTTTTTTATGAAATCAAATGACAGTGAAAGCAAAAAGATGGGAAGCATCAAGTATGGTTAGAATATGAAGGATGCTAACTTAACTAGATCTCTAGTAGTACAAGTTTACCGAAATATTGACTACACTTATCTAAGGACAATTATGTTCCCCCATGTTACAACAAAACAAAATAATAAAAAATTATTGTTACAAATAGTTATTAGATCATACACAAAGTTTGTTACATTCACGACTCAGTAAGAAACCATCACACAATGTCTAAGTAAAAACCCACACACGAGAGCATAGCACATCAACTGAAATAAAGATCATGCGTGAAGTACCATCTATGAGTGCACATAACATTTTGGGTTTAAGGCATAGGAGTTGATAAACCATCGCAAAGTCATCTAAAAAGTGCTAATGAGTGATGTATCTGATGGAAGAATTGGAAGAACATGCCTTTATTGGATGAAATGAGCAAGAGAGCTCATCCAAGCAGCGTCATCACACATGAATGAGTGTCTCTAGAAGTTGTTACCCTGAGGGGAAATTGTGTTGGCTAGCCAATAATGTCCTACAAATTGCTGGTAAATGATAAATCGCAAAATTAAATATCACAAGTGTTTTATTATACAAAATCTTTATCGAAATCTTGCATATGCAATTCAAGAAGTTTAAACAGAGTTAGCTTTCTTAAAGAATGTTTTAAGAATGATAAATTTCATAAACATAATTATATGCCGTAGATACTAATGGTGGGTTTGCAGGAATGATGCCATAAGCTTCACTATTTCCTTAATAAAATGAATGGGAAAACTTAATTTCCTCGACATGCAAATGTATAGGTAAATAGAGATGAAATCAAATCACTTTGGTTCCTTTACGAAAACATCTCCCCACAAATGAATTTGAGTTTGCATTAATGATGGAGGCTAGGCTAAGAAATGATTGTCTTGACCTTGCAAATACTTGTTTACCACCTTATCTACAATTTGAATTCCTAAGGTAGGTAATTTTTGCCCATGAATGACCTTTTGGTTCTATATGAATGTTGTATTCTTTACTTGTACTTTTCTATTCATAAAAGAGCCTTTTCCTGGAAGAAATCCCATTGTTTTAGAATGTAAACCATTATCTAGGAAGAGAACACAACTTTGGGTAAAGTCGAATTATTATAGCTAAGAAAAACAAATTCACTAGCACAGAATTCACTTCCCAAAAGATAGTCTTTGGTTCTGTGCATAAATACATGACTCATCCTTGCAAAATATTTTCAAAAATATGCCAATGACTAAGAAAAAAGTTCCATTGTGACAAGTAAATCACAACATAGAAGGGTGTTTGACTTGAAGAATAAACGCCATTCCTTTCTTGTAAATTTGTGTTTATTAAGAGCCTTGGATCTAAGCTAATTGATCTCATATAAAGGGTGAATTGTTACCTATGTAGAGGGCCCTGTTTGTAATGTCCCCAAGGGATTTTTTTCCCTTAGAGTTATACTTATTTAGGATTTCAATACTTATGAAGAGAATTGTACATCAAAATAGCAGTACACATTCATTTACCAATATAATAGTAAGCATGCATGGATAATATAAAGACTTTCATTGCAATATTATTTTTCACAAAACCACATTAATTTAGGGTTGACCGCCTAATGAACAGTAGGTCTATCCGACTAATAATCCACCCACCTAGTTCTAAATTCCAATGCCAATAATTTAGTAAACCAGCATTCAACTGTAACTCAAACTAGTACTATTAATACTACTATTACTACACTAATCAACTCATTGTCCACCCTGCTACTACCAAATTCATTTGCTATTAGGGGAAGGGCTTGTAGCGACCCTAACCAGTTTCCACGTTTACCAATGACCCTGTGGTGATATGTGATAGTCTTTGTTGTTCCACGGGGTCCAATTTCTCTGCCACAAAGACTCGAATTTCCTGCTATCCTTCAATGATTCACAAACATGACTCTATATTTAATTTACTGCCACACCATACTAGAATTAGAGCTAATTGTAGACATCTATGCTCTGATTTGCCTTGTGATGATCTGGCCAATCCAGTTGTGGATGATCGCAACCCTAGAAGAGGGTCATTGTCCTCAAAGGGGATAAGTGGACCCCAAACTTGCTCTTTTATGCCTTTAACGGTTTCCAATCAATCTCATGACAACGAACCAGTGTTCAATTCGTGCCCTAAGAAACCTCTGCTTCCACAGGTATCCCAAATTCATGCTTCAAATTCTTAACATTGAGCTCACAACGACTCGTGAGGGTTTCTCCTGTGTAGAAACATGCTCTTAACGTGTTTTGTATAGCGGGAGTATTTCGTGGTGCCTCGGAACCTTGATGTCTACTTCAAGGGCAAAAATGACCCTTCGCTAGCTTGAGACAAGATTTGTAAATTAATATAACCACAGAAACTTCTCCCTTGCTAACCAGAATAGAACCGAGTTGCTCCAAGTGAATATGTTGTACCAGAATAGAGAAAGAGGGTACTAGCTAGGATGGGATCACCTCCACCGAAACTAGTCAAGAGAAAAATGGGTCTTAAAACCCTCAGAGCCTCAGGGTCAAAGAAAATAGAGATAATTCAATCCAATTTAATGATGATAAAATGATCTTATCCCTCTCTTATTTATGGATTTCTCATTGGGGCTTTCTTCCTTAATCTAATGTAAGGTGTTACAAGTGCAACCCCCAATTTGGGCTTTTTTTGCCCTGACTACCCCAAAACTTACTGAATGTTGCCCCAAAACACTGGAAAATGGATTTCCCCCTTTATCAACAACTATAACCTGCGAGGTTGGATAGGCTACTTCTTCCACCCTTAGGTAATTAATCTGGAGGGGGCATTATAGTCCCCCCTTCCCGACATTGCTTGTCCCCAAGCAATAGTAAATATGGGCTTTAAAATGTGCCCTTTTGTCTCCAAGAATGAGAACTCCTCTTCAATATTTACAACATTTTTCTTTAGTTCTTGCAACCCAATAACTAACATGCTAGTGAGGGATGTCATCATGCCATAGTTGCTACTTTCGCTTACCAAATTATAGGTGAAAAAGGTATAACTATGTGTTGTTGTTGTAGTCAACTTCATTTCAGACGAAGTACCTTCTCCTGGCATAGTATCAACCTCCAATAGTTCAACAATAAGTTGTAGGAAGTAGATCCTCTTTTTGGTCGTAATAAGCTCATAATGATTTTCACAAGATGTTTATGTTTTTCTATTGTCCCTGTTGTTGCACAAACAACACACCTAGAATATAAGCTAGAGCTAGGGGGCACAACAACAATTTGGGATGAATGCCCACTATCACCACAGTCTAAGTCCCCTTCTCTTCTCGAATTTTCACTGACGGGAGGAGTCCCAGTATGGAGGAGATCACCTTGGATGATAGGATCAATGATGAGGTTTATAGTGATCTCCAAGGCCCATTCAAAGGAGAGGCTCACTTGCTTCTATGAAGCTTAATAGCTCTCCAAAAAAGACCTAAGAAGTAGGAATCTAGATCTAGGGATTAATGATGCTACAATAAAGCTAGGTATACCCAAAGTCAAGATATCTGAAAGATATAGGACCTCTCAATAAACTTTTTAAGATAAGCAATTGCCTCTAGTAGAAAAATTAAGAGACCTAGGTTGGATCCACGCAAGAACTAGGGTTTTAGGAGTTGTCATGAAAGGGAGACTCCCAAAAAGAGCCCTAGGTCGAGTAGAGACGTGAAAGGTCAAAAAAATAATCAACTTCCTTTGATTTTTCAAGAGCAAATGACCATTGGAATATCGCTAACCTAAGAGGTTCAAAACTAATTTCAGGATGAGAGCTAGGGCTTGAGATTTCTCTCAAACTAGCCATGGGAATTGCTTCAAATTTTGAGGGCAACGACAGCAAACTACAATGCAATAGCCTACCAACTTGCTCCTTGAAATGACCTCCCTAATGCAATTCGCACTAGGCCTTAGCTAGTCGTTTAGGGTAAGGGAAGATTCATATGGAAAAATATGTATAAGAGGATATTTTAAGGGTGATCACCAATTCGGTTTAGACTAGTTCCTTACTCTTGGGCTATGGAGTGTTTATGATATGGAACTTGGACTAATTCGTTTCTCAAGGAGGTTGAAAATGGATGCCCTGACACCAATCTTTCAACAATTATTCACCCACGATCAATGGGCTTTCATGGAAGAAAAGAGACTTCAATTCACTAGGAACATTCTTCTACTTGTTATCAATGAGTAACATGCACAAATTCGCAATCTAACATTCTTTTACAATGATATTCAACAATTAGGGCATGAAAGAACAAGAGCTAGTTGCATAATTTCCATACATTAGACATTATTCATGGAAAAATCTTCAATAAAATTTACTTACAATATAATAAGAAATATATCCAATCCAAGATCAAGACAATGGCTCCAAGAAGAAATCGAACTAGTTTCCAAAGATATTGAAATGCATGAAAGAGTCTATAATAGTCATCCAAGAAGAAATTGTGAATTTCTCAAGAAGAGCTAATCCAAGTCAAGCGATGATGATCCAATACAAATGAGACTCTTCTTTATTTATATGAGCCTTTAGAAGTTCAAATTAGCCTAATTAAGCACCTAATAATATTTTAATGCGCAAATAACATCTCCTTTGGTGACAAGCCCACCAAATGGCTCAATAAGTGAAATATAAGGCATCCAAAGCTAGCCAAAATGATAGAATAATAGTCAAGAGGGTCGTTGAAGAGCCTGAAAGAGTCCTCAAACTACCATGATGAAGAGGAGGGCTCCCAAAATGATGATTAAGGGGTTAGCCCCTTGATTTCCAAGCAAAACATAAGGTTGTGCTCCAAAGTGGTTGTGGGGCACAATCAATGGTCTCATGGATCTCCAGTGGCTAAATAACAATTCGATGCTCCATTAGTGAGGCTAGAGGATGATGCATGCCCTCCCGTGTCTCTCCAGATGAGACAAAACCCCATTTGGGCCCTGGATCAGCTACCAAGTGTTGGATGCAAATGTGTGGCCAATTAGGCAACATGGTCCAAGTGCATCACTCTCTTTGTATGGTTGGGGCACGAACAAGCAATGAGTGGTGTTGAAGAAACCCATGGTATAGTAATCAATGCTCTGTTGTGGCAGAGGCCCATGGCTCTCAACGCTCACCCCACAAGTGCCATTAAGATCCTCTGGAGGGCTTGGATCACGTATAGGGAAACCAAGTCCAAGATGGAGACCCACCTGCCATCCTATATAAGATCCAATGCATCTCCTCACCTTCCAGCAAAAACAATCCATTAGTGAAATTGAGTAAAGCATCTTGCTATTTAGTGGAAAAAGTGGACACTTTGTAGCGGCATGCCCTTCCAAATGGGCTTCAAAATGTACAAGTGTTTCCTTGCTCGACAAGAGATGTTAATAAAGGACTTTATGAGGTGGTTTCAACCTCTAAGGGAGTGACAGGTCCATGGTACATCCATCAAATGGTAGGTGTTATGCAAAATAACAATGAAACAAAGATAGGGCAAGAGGGAAGGCTCCAAGCCTCATGCCATGGTACAAGGGTAGCTATGATGAAGGAATCCCAAACATTTGGGTGTATAGATGTAGGACAGAGCAATCATGGTACATGAGTTACCTCGGCCTTTGTTTTTCCACCCTTCTTCATATGCCTTTTATTGATTTTCCTTTGTTTTACTGCTCGGGGCTCTAGGGGATTTGTTAAAATTGGCAACTAGGGCCAAATTCCACCTTGGGATAGCTCTCTTGATGGAGATGATGATTGCATTAGATTCTTCTTTTTGAGAGGACCAATATTGATATAAAGATCATCTCACTTGGACAAGCAGAAGTATGATTTTGAATTTATGTCCACTCATGTACAATTTGTTCAGGTTGGCCACATCATCATGTAGACTCATGAAGCCCAATAGACATGACTCTTCACCCTCATCGACTTGTATAAATACAAGTGTCCTCCTCCCTCATTTGGCATCTTCATCTCTCACACATTCTCTCTCCTTCCCCCATTGGTTTGTACATCATTGGGCATTATCCCTCTCCCACGTGTGGCACAAGGAGGATGAAATTACAAGACATAATTGCAGGGCCGAAAATCACAGAAATTTTGCAGTTTGACCAGCGTTGACCGTGACTTTCTTGGCATCATTTGACTTTGATTTTTTGGGGTTATTTTTGTCTCAATGATCTGATAATGAGATCTAAGACAATTAATAAGGTATTACAGATTCATGTGCATGGATTTGCCTATGTTATTTTATGCAATGGATCGATCAGATTGCGAAATACATAGACTATGAAGCAGTAAAAGACTATAATAGAAAAACACATAAAAACACAGCAAGTTTAATAAGGAGTTCACCCAATGCTCCTGGGCTACATCTCCTGGTCCAACCTTCAGTGATGCCCTCTCTACTATGTCTTCAAGCCTATGTTGCAGGAAACGTAGGGCAAGGGGGCGTTTCCGTACGGAAACGGGTACGAAACACTGAAACGCGTTTGGTACGGCTCTGAAACGCATTTCAGGCCGTACTGCCACGTTTCACAAAACTGAAACATGGCCAGTACGGCGTGAAACGCGTTTCAGGGCCGTACGACTCATGTTTCAGCTTTTTACTTGTGTTTTTTTTTTTAAATTAGTTTGTTTTCTAATTTATTTTTAGGTTATCCTAGTGACTTCTAGTTGCTTCTAGATGCCTGTCTAAAGTTATAAAAGTGAAATTTTGCCCTAGTGTTGATATGCAGTTCATGGTAATGTTAAATTCTTAAAGTAAAAGTGATATTCTCCTTTATTTTTCATTTTCATCCTTTTACTTAAATTTTTAACATTACCATGAAATGACTCAGGATGTTTGAGAGTGGTTTCGTCCTCATTGGATTTCATATGGAGAAAGTAGAATTTTAGATCTCACTCAAAATCCAGCAGACTTATCTGTTTTTCAGGATTT
>APFE030892886.1:11744-45548 GCA_000404065.3 Pinus taeda
AACTTACTATTTTTAGCAGTTTTTCGGGTCCTGAACTTCCGGAGCTGTTTTGAGGCCCTAAACGATGTTTTTTGGGAACCCAGGGGCAACACAGGTCCATGGAACATGGACCGGTGTTGCCGTTCCAACAATGATAGTGCTCGAATAGATCTTTCTAATGAGCTATTGTACACGTCAAACGGAGATCATATGCTAAAGTTACGACCCCTGGAAGTTGATGTACCAACTTACCCCCAAACGGGGCCCATACTTTGGCGTTTCATCTCCTAGGGTTAGGTTTTGGAATGTGAAGGGTTTCTTTCATTGTTTCTCAACAATAAATAGGCCTTCGAGCCTCATTGTAAGACAGTTCAGAGGCATGTAACCATCACATCTCTTCTTAGAGATAAGCTACCATCACCCTAGCTAGTTTATTTCCATTTTTGATTGTAAGCATATTCTAGTATTTTCCATTAATGAAATGAAGTATTATTTCCACTGCATATTTGTGTATATGGTTATCTCTATAATTTGTTGCGTTCCTGTTTAAATCCGGATAAAACGCTCTCCAGGAGTACATAGACGGCGCTTGCAACACAGTTTGCCCACTTTTTTCCATTAGAGGGAGATTCGTAGGATTTCTTGGACATGTTTTGGTTGTCCAAGTAGAGCATCAGGAGTTGAGCATGGACTGGTTTCAGCATAGTAGACGTATTCCTTACATAGGTGTCCATACATGGGATTGACGAGAGATCATGAGCGAGTATCCTTTTGATGGAGTATCATTTTTAGTCAGGAGCATTGTATTGCAGGAGCCCTCAAAGGTGAGGGATATCATGTGCTTTAGTTGGTAGCAAGATGTAGGTTGACCACTCAGCAGTATTTCAGCACGGCATCAGCATGATGAGATTGACCTTGGCCTATGCCCAGGGTTGGATTGGAGAGAGGTGATGAGTTGGTACGTGGTGGAGGGAGCAACATTCATAGCTGGAGTTATAACACATCAGGAGTCGGGGAGCATTGATGCTCCTTCTTGGTGGCATTGGGATTTAGGAGGATTTGTTGATGACAGGTTCCATAGGAGATTGGTTTGGGATCTGGGTATCGAGGAGTCCATTCATGGTAGGTTGACACAAGAGTAGAGCATCACCCAGTGGTTTGTATGGAATCCTGGCATCGGGTCTCAGTTATGTCAGGCCACCAGATTGGTCCACAAATTTGGATTTCTTGAGGGAAAGGAATCTTGAGGCAGGAGCACTGTCATGTCCCCTTTTTTATTCTTCTTCATAGTATAGCCAGGGTGGATTTCCAGGGTAGGAGATGGCTAGGTCAGTGGCGTAGTTTTATGTCATCAAGGGTACCGATGGAGTTTTGAGGAGTTTTTATGGGCTTCAATGGCATTCGCTTGGCATATTCCATTATCCGCACAGTTTGTCTTTCGTTCCGTCACATTCCGACAACTTTCAAAAATTAACGTTATTATTGGGCATAACTTAATTAATTATGCTCAAGGAAGCATTTTGAGGAGATTAATTGTTGGAACACCTAAGTGTAATAGCTTGTTGGAACCGGAATGACAAGATCTACAAGATGGGATGCTAAGAAGAGACTTCTAGTGGCTGAAGAGAGGATGGTGGACGATTTTCCAATTTCCTTACTTAAAAATGACTTTAATTAGTCATTTAATTAAGGAAAAAAATAATTAATTGGACAAAAAGGTCCAAAAGTGACTTAAGTGAAATAAAATAAAATTAAAGGTCACTTAAGATAAAGTCAATGGAGGAGCCTCTAGAATAATAATAAAATAATAAAATAAGATGCTTCTAGAGGCTTGGAGATCTATCCATCAGATCTATAAAAGGGGAGGAGGAGATCATTTGGAGACATTTTGGATTTGATATTGTTCCTTGTTTGAGAGGTTGAGAACTCAGTTCTCTACTCAAGCAGTTGCCCGAGGATGAAAACCCTCGGGTGTTACTGAGAGTGGACGAGCACCCATCTCTTCCCTTGGTGGATCCATTCAGGGTTCACAGGCCGTGGTTTATTGATTTTCAGTTATGTTTTGGAGGCTAATTATAGCATTGTGGTAGATCTGTTTGAGGCCAGTTTATCTCAGCTATTTTGTTATTTCAGTATGTAAAACCCCAGTTTATATATTATAATAAAGATGAGATTGTTTTCTGCGTATCACGTTATTGAATTGCATGCATTTTATCAGTTATATTTTACATGGCAATATTTTTTTAAGCAAATGATAAGTTTTCGAAGGGTTGTTCCAAATTTTTCTCATTTGGGACATTACATAGTGCCTCTCCTATAACCCAAAGAGCCTTAAGGGAGATCCTAGTGGACTAGGGTCAAAGATTAAACTCCTTGATAAGGTGAGAGAATAAGATTATGGTCAAGGTTTGTCAATCTTCCAAATCACCCTGTTATCCATACTAAATGCCCAAAACAAACAAGTATAAGCACCCAATTGCAAACTGATCAAAGTAGTGTTCGAACAGCATCACACTTTCATTCAAGTGATATACCAGATGGTGAGAGGTGTTAGTTTTTGTAGCATTGGATATGTTCTAGCCACAAAATTTGGTGGACAGGATAGAATACATGAGATCTCCAAAACCCAGAAATCGTTTATGGAAATTCCACTAAGAAGTGTCTCAATTATATTATTAGCCAATTTTTAAATATTGCCTTAGGCTAAACTTAGGGAATATGGTTAATCAATCATTATTAATTGAGATAAGGTGAGAATCATCTAGAAACCCACATGGATCAACTCCAAGATGATCTTAGCCATTGATTAAGTTTTAATCTTGGTCGTTGGTGTTCCAACAGTGAATTATAAGAGGAAGTTGATGGGTACTTGGAGAACACACTTGAGCAGTTCAATTTCTTGGCAGATCGATTTCCAGTGTAGCAGTAGTCAGTTGTCAACCTCTTTGTGGCTCTTCTGCCTCTCTGCAAATGCACTCACCGAATCCAGAAATCTTCCTCCGGCTTCACTATTTATGCCCCTCTCACCACTTTGATCTCTAGCTCTCCCCGACAACTCACTGCTGCTACTCTGGAAATCGATCTGCTCAAAAATCGAACCTCTCAAATGTGCTCTCGATCACCACATCAACCTCCTTTTATAATCCATTGTTGGAGCACCAAAGACCAAGATTAAAACATAATCGATAGCTAGGATCATCTTTGGACCGATCTGTGTGAGTTTCTAGATGATTCTCGCCTTGATTTAATTAATACTAATTAATTAACCATATTTCCTAAGTTTAGACTTAGGAAATATTTAAAAACTGGTTAATAATCCAATTAAGTCATTTCCAGGCGGAATTTCCAGAAACGATTTTTGGGTTTTGGAGATCTCATGTATTATAGCCACTCCACAAAATTTCAAGGCTCTAATACATCTGATACAATAAAAACTAACACCCTCCTACACTCACGTACCCAAGTTTGGGCTTCTCTTACTATAGCTACCCTTGTACCATGACATGTGCTCTAGATGAATCCCTTGATCCCTGTTGAAATTTATAAATCTAACCCATTAGAAATTCTTTCTACATTATCTAGTCTATTTCACCTACTTGTTTATTCCTTAACAAGATATTTAACCATATAAATATTGAAAATAAACACAAATGCAGTCTCAACTCATCTACAGATCATCAACTAGAATAACAGACAAACACAGAAGGGACACCATTATTTTTGGACAATCGTCCCCAAAAAAACCCAACTTGGGAAAATCAGTGCAACAATTCCAAGGGTTTTATTATTAAGTAGCTTTCCTTAGTACAACTAGGGTGCCAAATAGGCTCACCCAATAGAGATATCTATCTGGCAATAATACCTCTCTTCGGAAGCAGATATTCAGCAAGTTTGCTCCACGAAAATCCTTCCAACACTTCTTTGAGACTCTGCATCAACCCTCCTGGCCTCTGCATAGCTCTGGAAACCCCCTACATCAGTCCCATGCTCCTCTACACTAGCTCTTTGGCCTTCTCCATTACCCACGCAAGCCCTGCTAGCCTCTACTCAATCTCTTTGGCCCTCTATGTGGCTCCTTCTAGCTCTACGTAGCCTCCTCAATCACTGCGCTCGCCCTCCGGTACTATCTCTGCCTCTCTGCTATGCACTCACTGCCCCTTGCTACACCTCAGATCACTTGTTAAAATTTTCTCAACAAACCCCACTCCAAAAAATCGAACTCACTGATCAATCTTGGTGTGTCTTTAACTGACCTTCAAGCCTCCTCTTATACTTTTTCTGTTGACTCTTCAGCGGCCATGATTAAATCTCTAATAAACGGCTAAGATTAGATTTGGCGTAATCCATGTCATTTAAAACATTTTCACCTAGTTCTATATTAATACCCATTAATATTTTAATTTTCCTAAGTTTAGACTTAGGAACTCCATTAAAAATATTAATTATTTTAATATCTCTCTAATCAGGTGGAATTTCGCCAAACCATTTCTGGGTCTTGGAGATCTCATGTGCTTTAGCCTCTCCACCAGTTTTCATGGCTAGAGCACATCCGATGCTACCCCAAATCAACACTACCTCTTAGCGAGGAATGTGCTCTAGTAATGCTCCACTGAACATCACCCTGATCATCCGGCACCAATATCTGTGTTGATGCTTGGCCTGCTGCCCAACATCCTTTGCAATGTTGCCTCCTGTACTATTGCCCATGGCTCTGCCACTGTCCACTACTACATTTGTATTGCAGTTCCCTCTACATCTGTGCTATTGTTGGTCCTTCCTCCCAACACTGCATCTGCACTGCAACTCTCTCTCATCATGTTGCATCGTGTTGCCCATAGCACTACCACTGCTAATTGTTGCACTGCAACTCAGTTACTGAAAAGTAAGTAACTAATCTACCCAACTACTAACATCCATGTCAGGCTAGAAGCCCCCTGATGCTGAAGCTACTTTTGTTGCTATCCTGTGCTCCCTCTAGTGCCTCTACGATGTCGCAACACCTCTGTGCCTCTCGCACTGCTGCAACCTTCACTGCGCTACTAGAGACCACTGCACTCTATCACTGCCTTGTCGCTCCTTCCGCATCTTGCTTCTACCAACATCTGTCATCCTGCTACTATCTCTCGGGGCTCCTGTAGCCAGATATGATCCAAGAGTTCAGGTACCTCAAGGATCTTGCCCCACATCTTCTGTAGTCCTCTTGACTACAACTTGATGTCACCCCACCTGTTCTCTAGAGATGCATGAGCACTGATGGCACAGTCGTCATCAGTTTCGACTTCTCCACCTTAGCCGGAGTTGCCTTGGAGTTAGAATCCTCTTCCTTATCCTTCTTCCTGGGACATTGGGTTGCATCCCCACAATGGAAGCACTTCACCTTGGAGATGTCCTTCTTCTTCCTCTTCACTTGCTGTCCTGCAGATGGCAGAGTCGCATCCTCCTACTACTCTTTCTTGATTCGACCTTCTTTGCTACTACTTCCCACCTTGGTCAACCATCTGATGTCTTCTTGGCGAAGAGCTGCCCACATCTCTTCCCATCCTAGAAGATCAGCTCTACCGAAAATGCTGTGGACAAATGTCTCTCAATCCTCTGAGACTACATTCAGGGCAGTCCTCACCATGAACTCCTGATCAGGTGTGGCCCCTATGGAGGTAAGTTGGTCCCGAATCTCTTGCAACCTGCTGAGGTATAGATCTATTTGCTCCCCCCTTCTGCATCTGATATGACCGCAATTGATTCTCCAATAACATCTTCCTCTGCATGGAAATGCCTTGATACAATGTCGTCAAAGTATCCCACATCTCCTTTGTCGTGTTCTTCTCGGTAATATGTTGTACTACACGATCCTTGACCCCATCAAGGATTATGCACTTTGCCTTGGCCATTGCATCCTCATACTTTTCATTATTAGCTGGCTCGACTGGGATAACCAAGGTTCTCAAGGGGAAGCCCTTGATGCGATGTCTATCCAGAACAGACAGGATCTTGGCCTTCCAGATGACAAAGTTGGAGGCCCTGTCCAACTTGTCCTAATCCCTCAGTCCGTTCATTGCCATCTCCATTCTTCTCCTGGACTCCCTCTGAGTCTCAACTTCCCTCTTGGAAGTTCTCTCCTAGACTCCATCTGAGTCTCGATTTCCCTCCTAGAAATCCTCCTGCCAATTGTCGAACTGCTCCTCTCCAATCCTCTTTGCACCTGCAACATGGATCTAAATTCTTGGCTAGAAATCCCTCAAAGCAGTGGCTCCCTCTACCTTGGCTCTGTCTCGTTAGGTACTGTTCTGCTTCGACAGCAACAACAACTCCCAATCCACAATCTGCCCATAGCTCCCTAGGCCCCAAAAGTTGAAGAAACTGAGCCTCTTAGCTCTACGCAATCCCGACAAGGTTGAATCGCTCCTCTGGCCAACTGCATTAAGCCTACCTGACTGAGTAGGATAGTGTGGCTCTTTGTGAGCCTCTTCTACCTCTCTCTGCCTCTACGTTGGCCCCTCTCTGGCTCGAAATGATGATGCAGGGCCTCTGCGTCACTCCTCTATTTCCTTCTGCTTAGGAACAACTCTGTCTCTCGGGACAGTTGTTTCTGCTGCAAATTTTCTGATTTAGCTGGTGCCTTTAGCTCTCCTGTGATCTGCAAACCTCTGATACCATGTTGAAATTTTTAAGTCTAAACTGTTAGAAATTTTTCCTAGATTATCTAGTTTATTTCACCGACTTGTTTATTCCTTAACAAGTTATTTAACCATATAAATACTGAAAATAAATACAAATGCAGTCTCAACTCATCTACAGATCATTAATTGAAATAACAAACAAACACACAAAGGACACCATTATTTTTGGACAATCGTCCCTGGAAAAACCCAACTTGGGAAAATTGGTGTAGCAGTTCTGAGGGGTTTATTATTAAGTAGCTTTCTTGAGTACAACTAGGGTACCAAACTGGCTCGCCGAATAGAGATATCTATCTGCCCCATGAAAATCCTTTCAACACTTCTTTGAGGCTCTACATCAGCCCTCCTCGCCTCTTCATAGCTCTGGAATCCCATGCGTCAGCCCTTTGCTCCTCTGCGCTGGCTCTCTAGCCTTCTGCGTCACCCACGCAGGCCCTGCTAGCCTCTGTGTAGTCTCTCTGGTCCTCTATGTGGCTCCTGCTAGCTCTACCTAGCCTCCTCAATCACTGTGTTGGCCCTCCAACACTATATATGCCTCTCTGTTATGCACTCACTGCCCCTCGCTGCAACTCAGATCACTTGTTCGAATTTTCTCAGCAAACCTCGCTCCAGAAAATCAAACTGACTGATCAATCTTTGTGTGTCTCCAACTGACCCTCAAGCCTCCTCTTATACTTTTTCTATTGAGTCTTCAATGGCTGAGATTAAATATTTAATCAACGGCTAAGATTAGATTTGGCTTGCGCCATGTCATTTAGAACATTTTCACCCAGTTTTATATTAATACCCATTAATATTTTAATTTTCCTAAGTTTAGACTTAAGTATTCCATTAAAAATATTAATTAGTTTAATATCTCTCTAATTGGGTGGAATTTCCCCAAACCATTTCTGTGTCTTGGAGAACTCATGTGCTTTAGTCTCTCCACCAATTTACATGGCTAGAGCACATCTGATGCTACCCCAAATCAACACTCCCTCATAGCGAAGAATGTGCTCTAGTAATGCTCCACCATTGAACATCACCCTGATCATCTGGCACCGGTACTTGTGTTGATGCTTCGCCTATTGCCCAATATCCTTTGCAATGCTGCCTCCTGTACTGTTGCCCATGGCTCTGCCACTGCCACTACTACATATGTATTGCAACTCCCTCTACATCTGTGTTGTTGTTGGTCCTTCCTCCCAACACTACATCTGCACTGCAACTCTCTCATCATGTTGCATTGTGCTGCGTATAGCACCACCACTGCTAATTGTTGCACTGCAACTCAGTTATTGAGAAGTAACTGATCTACCCAATTACTAACATCCTTGTCACGCTAGAAGCCCCCTGATGTTGAAGCTACCTCTGCTGCTATCCTATACTCCCTCTATTGCCTCTGCGTTGCTGCAACACCTTTGAGCCTCTCGCATTGTTGCAACCCTCACTGCACTGCCAAAGACCACTGCATTCTATCATTGCCTTGTCGTTCCATCCGCATCTTGCTTCTACCAACATCCATCATCCTACTACTATCTCTCGGGGCTCCCGTAACCGGACATGATCCAAGAGTTTGGGTACCTCAAGGATCATGCCCCACATCTTTTGTAACCCTCCTGACTACAGCTCGATGTCACCCCACCTATTCTCTAGAGGTGCATGAGCACTGATGGCATAGTCGTCATCCGTTTCGACTTCTTTCTCCACCTTAGCCGGAGTTGCCTTGGAGTCAAAAGCCTCTCCCTTATTCTTCTTCTTGGGACACTGGGTTACATAATGACCCTATTGACCGCTGCGTGTCAACTACCCATAAGCAGTAAACCCCCTTTTCTTCGCAAAAAGGGATAGCGCTTGATCGACATGTCCGTGCCATTCGACAGTCATCGTCGACCTGGGTCATATTAAGCTGTAAACCTAGTCTGCATTTTGAATTGTAAATAATCTTAGCAGAGTTGTCATGTATGTAAATTGCTTAGGTGGACCTAATTTTCTAGTGATAATCTACATTCCAGAAGGTTTTTCGTCTCATCAATCCATGATCGGCAAAGTTTTCTTTCAACCTGACCCCAAAGCCGGAATGAATTTTGTCATTAGAATCTTAGGAGAATCCTAGTGTATTAATCTGCTAGAATCCTAGTGTATTAATCTGCTAGATTATGTTTGGTCGCAATATTGGGTGGTTTATGAGGGTCTATGTCAAATGGGTTCTCCCCCTTGAGATGTAAAGTTGTAAAAGTCATGATGTAAAGTGTCTTGAGGGTTAGGAAATGTTTTAATTCCCCTCATGGGTCTTAAGTCCTAGGTCCTAGGGAAATTTTTCCAAAGGCTAAGTTTGATGATCCTTAATAAAAATAAAAAATAATAAAAATTAAAAAAAATAATAATAAAAAAATAAAAAATAAAAATAGATAAATAAGAATAAAAAACTTAAAAAATAATAAAATAATAATATTTTGAGAATTTCAATTTTTTAATGCATTAAAATTCGCGCGGGTGATGAGATTAAGAGATGTCTTTGATCCTCATCGACGGTCGAGATTGTTTTGACATGGTCACTTCAAACTAGCCGTTGGGATTTTTTCCCTTTAAAATAGGGTGCTAGGGGTCATTTGAGATTCAATATTGGGATCTGAGTTTTGTGCTGAAGAAGCTCTCTTGTAAACATTTTTCTGATGCTAATAAAGAAAGACTTTGGGTCAAAACTTGCTGGGTGGTACTCTCTTGAAGTGTTGTGAAGCTTTTTTTTTCATTTTCTGCATATTGTAATTTTCAGCCACTTAGTAACAGCTTAATGAAGAGTATTGTTGAGCATAGGTATCTTGTTCACATGCTAGGGTTTGAATGGTATTAGGGTTTCTGAAGTAATGGCAGGTATCTCTATTGCATTGAAGATCTAGTACTATTTTTTCTCTCTTTATTGATGGTTAAAGTGAGCTGTGCAGGAAAATCTTGTTGAAGAGGATTACTGGGTGTTTGGGGAAGTTCTCGGCTGAACCAACCAACTCCCGCAAGCACTTTTTGCAGAGCCCAGCTAATTTTGATCCTGGGTTAATCATTTACTTTGTTTTATTATTTGCATGAGAGATTCCTAAAGCATTTTCATTAGCAAATCTGAAGTTTTCTGAAAATTATTTGATGTAACTGACAAATTTGGCTTTGTAAAGCTATAATTTTGAAATTTTGATCCGGCTTGTAGGGTTTCACTTTTTAATCTTTGCGTGTTTTCAGATTTTTGGGTTTTTCATTTGCAGATTACAGGTGTTGATGATTGAGAAATTTTTGGGGTTTGATTAAGACAAATTTGGAGCAGAGAATTTCAAATATTTCGTGTGGAGCTTCAATGTTTTTTTCTAGCAATCTGGCTCCTTCTGGCATTCTCAATCACCAGACATACCATCAGCGTTCACCTGCAAATTACCGCAGCCCCCTCTGCCATCTAGCTGCCCAGCATTATCCCACGCAGCTGCTGTCTCTCTGCGTGTATCCTTCCAAAAACCTTTGTTCCTCTCTGTCATATGCATCTGCACGCTACCACTTCCTTTTCCTTCCAACGGGCTCTCACCATACGCCATTTGCCACATTCACCCGCATCCTCCACGCCCATCGTTCATCCCTTCGTCGATTTTTTATTTCCTTGTTTCTATCGCACGTCCATTCCTACTGTTGTTGCCTTGATTCATGATCACTGCCCAGCACATTCAACCCCACGCGAATTTTTTTTGATACATATCGTGGGTATTTTCTCCATTGTGCTTCGTCCTCTCACCTGCAAGTTAATTCCTCCCGCGTGCTTCAGATTTCCGTCCTGCTACATCAGGTTGTTTGCAAAATTGTTGGCTTGTGCCTAAGTTTTCCAACCTGTGTGGAAATTTTGCTGTCACCGCCCAGCCTCAGAGCCCGCACGCAAGATACATAGCAGCATTCGATTTTTCGTATACGTCGTGGAGTTTGGCTTACCGCAGGTTTGCATAACCAAATTCGTTTTTTATATAAGTTATAGTTATATGCGTAGGTGGAGCATAGCGTAGGGTTAGTTTAAAATCCAAAATTCGATTTCTTTTTTTTTGTTTAGTATAGTTACGTTTCATTTTCTTCGTTTTTTTTGTTTTATTTTGTTCAATATATATACGTACATGCGTTATCTTTTTAGGATCGTTTAGATTAATTATTTTTTTTTTTTTTTTTATTAAAAATCCATAAAAAAAAGGGGTTTAGGGTTTTAACTTAGGGTTTGAGTTTCAAATTTTGATGTTTTAGTTTTAGTTTTAATTAGATTTAAATTAGGTTTTTCTTTTTTGTAGACTTTGTTTAAAAAATTAAAAAATCATAAAAAAAAATTTAAATTTTTTAAATTCATAAAAAAATTCATAAAAATATATATATAAAAAAAAGGACAATAAATTTTTTTTTAGGCTTTAGATTAGATTTTAAATTTTGTTTTAGTTTAGATTTTTAAGTTTTAAAATTTTATTTTTGTTTAAAAAACATAAAATATCATCGTGGAAATATTTTGCCAGTTGAAGTCTTAGCTTGGGATTTTATCACGTTCTATTTTTCTTGCTGAGGCTAAAAATTTTGACTAATGTTTATCATCTTTTGGCATGCTTAAGGATCATGAATGTAATATCTGATTAAATTTACACAGTTATATGTCAAGCTTTATTTTTCGAAGTTACAAAACTGCTAGATCATTGTTAAAGCACTGTGATTTCACTGGATATCTTGCATTGTCCAAGTTATTTGATGATAGATGATTGCTATACATGGTTTATATTTCGACAACATCTAAGAAGTAATCTTTTAAACATCAAGCTCATAAGGCACTAGTGTGTTAACTCAATAAAATCTATTAAGTGCTTTTGTCTTTCGTGTCTCCCAAACCAACTGATTCACAGTTGGTCTTCCACTTTCCTATAGGGTCTACCCCCCTTAGCCGCGGGAGACAGGCTTAAACGGAGAGATCGGGGATCAGAGTGACAGCCCCTGATCTGAGCGTTGTCGTGACGATCCGTGCGACAACATTTTTGGCACCGTCGTCGGGGATAGAGTTTTTTCTGTCCTTGGTCCTTTCCTTTCGAGCTTTACCGTGTTTCTCTTCCTGTCCGGGTGGCGACTCCACTTCATATATTATCTTCAAGAGTGTATACTAGAAGACATCCAAGTAGTCTGTGCAATCCTGCTCCTGATCCTGAAAGGGCCCTTAGAGTACAATTACACAAACTCTCTTTTCGTACACTTCTTGTTAATCTCGGACAAGAAGCCCTCTCTGATATCCATTTACTTTTTACTGGTCCAGTTGAGCACGACATCATGGACATCTTCTCCCCATGTAACTTTGCTAATATTCCAGGTTATCCCAATGATACTCCAAAACATGGAATGGATAAATTGCCTATCTTTCAAGGAGACAACGCAATCAGTGCCAATTCGCATCTGAAAGCTTTTAGTTCATGGTTGGGGAAATATGCAAGGTCTGCTGATTTTAATCATGAAGATTTTAAAATGACCCTTTTTGTTCTAACTTTGGAGGGTGATGATCTAGATTGGTTTACGGAAAAGCCTCAAAATTCATTTGATTCCTTACAATCGATTGTTAACGCCTTTAAAGAAAAGTATGGGGACAAACGAAAGCGAAGACACCTTGTAAAAGCTATCGACATAATCAAAAAGAGAGAAAACGAAACTGCTGAGGAATTTAATAAAAGGTTTAATGACATTATTAAAGAATTACCTCAAGATTATAAACCTACTGACAAGTCTCTTCGAGACTTTTACATCGATGCCTTTAGTCCTGAGCCATCTTATGAGTTAAGGCGTGTTAGACTTAATGATTATAGGGATTGCCAAGCCTTAGCTATAGAACTTGAAAAGGACAAGGCATGTTAAATTTGGACAACTAGGTCCAAACTCCATGTTCTGATGCTCAGATTAAGAGGCTAATATTTTTGTTGGATTCCTCTTTCTGAGAGGTATAAAATCCATATAAAATAGTCTTAATCCGATGAGCAGAACTTATATTTTGAATTTATTATTCTTAATAAATTATATGTGCAAGGTCGGCCAGTTTTTGTAATGTAGGCTCACATGCCCAACAAATGTGTCACACACCCTCATTGATGGATATAAATACAAGAAAAGTTGGAGAGAATTTCATTACAACACAACTCACATCTTCCTCTCTCATCCTAAAGAGTACGAGCTACCTGAAGGACGAATTTCAGCCACACGTGGGAAGGACGAAGAGAACAGACCGTACGGCTGAGCTGCAGTACGATTTTCTGTTGCTAGGGTTACGCAGAAAGTTTGACCAGCGTTGACTTTGGTCAACGCTTGGTCCAATCAAGCTGAAAACTTGTGGAAGGTTCGATTTTTGAAGGCCGTACTACTTGGCACAAAAATCGAGGTCAAAGGGTTGACCGTTTTGCTGCTGCGTTGAGTTTTAGCTTGCTGTCCCTGCGTTGACTTTTCAGGGCAGCGTTGACTTTTGTAGAATTGACTTGGGTTTACTCATCTACTGGTTGGAGGGTTGTTGTGACACATGCTGGGCTGGCTGACCAAAGAAGACTTTGCTGGTTGAAGCATCCTGTTGACCGTCGAAACGAACACACATTTTTCCTGTTTCTGATTTGTCTTCTGTAAGATTTGCTTATATGTTCTATCTGCATTTTGCTTAACTACTTGTATGATTGCTGTGAGAAAAGTGAAATTGCTCTTAGCATAGAACATCTACAAAAATTGACATGGTATCAGAGCTGAGGTGAAGACAAACTCTATCTATAGCAATCATCATCAAAGGAAATGGATTCCACTAAGCTTGAATTCAGGGAGAATGACAAGCTGACTGGAAGTGATGACTTCCATGCCTGGAAGATGTTATTAGATCTCAAATTGGAAGATCATGATCTCCTAGATCATGTGACAGGGAAGATTCAAGAACCTCCATCAAATGCCTCTGCTGCTGTTAGAAACAAGTATAAGAAGGGAGAAATCAGAGCAAAGCTGCTGATCAGGGAATCCATAAATAAGAGTCTGGTTGCCTACATATCTGAACTAGGCACATCCAAGGAAAAGATTGAAAACCCCGTTCTGCGGCAAATTGAAAATTCGTTGAAATAAGGCCGTTGAACGCACAGAAGGAGAATATCGTGCAACTGGCCGCAAGCATTGAAGTTGTTCTGTGTAGCCTGAAGCATGAGCTGCCATTTCGGACAGATGCTCGAATTGGGTCAAAGGTTGTGATCGAGCGGGCGGTTATCTAAAAGTTCTGTGACAGACGTGGAAACCTGAACCATGCGCTCATGGGCCCTCAAATCGACCACTTAAGACCATGCATCGGCTGCGTAACTTAAATTTGGCTCACGGCTTCAAAAATTAATTTCGGTCCATAATATTTTAATACAGTCTACAAATAAAGCAGCGAATAGACGGCTGCTCGGACTGCTCGGATCTCCTTCATGACTTGGCTCTCGGTCTGTTACCAACGATCTATGCGACTCTTCCTCGTGCGATCTGGCCAAGTGGACAATTGAAAATTGATCACGTGGAAAGCCCGATTGAACGCAATACAATTAATGTAAGGCGGATGGGAAACCCTTGTTATCACCGGATCCACCTGTAATGTTTGCGTAACTAGAATGATGTTCGATTGAAGTGACGTGTGCGCAAGAAGGACGACGTAACTTCTAGTGCATTTGCAGTCGAAAGCAGGGGTCGAGAAACTCGTTTAAACCAGAACGAGACTGAAATTCTGAGACTGTTCCCCAAACCAAATTGCACGTAAATCGGTCAAAATTTTGCTGTAACCAAAAAAAAAAAAAAAAAATCAAAATTTCAACTGGATCCATCAACTTCTATTGGCCGCATACCTTGTATCACTGGAGGGGAGTCGAGTGCTGTATATTCTAAGTGTCAACGCGCGCTGGAAAGGGCCGTAGATCTGAAGAAGAGTTTAATCCATCGTTGATGGTGGGAACCGCCAGAATTTCTCTGGGGTCAGGCTGCGAAGCAATGTCCTTCGCGTGGATCCAAGCCGCCATACAAAGAGCGGACGACAAACCAGGAGGCTGCAAGACTAGTGGACGTGACATGACTGAATTGAGCCGAACCACGTGAATCGGACAATCACCATCAAACAAGGAATTAAAATATTTACGTCAACCGTGACTGTTCAGGTATCGAAGTGGGACCAGGGGACCCATAGTGAAGTTAATCATCCGGGTGATTGTTAGACCCAGTATGGCAATCGCAGGCCGCAGTCCAAACCTTCGACGGTCTTTGCCATGACTGGCGGAATTATAAATGTATGCCTGGATCGGGACCATAAAACATTCATCGATCTGGCATGTGAGATCGTTGTATAATTCTCCATGGATGTTTTGTGGAGGTCGTGAGCACAAAGACAAAGCCTGCAAACTTGAAATCAGTAGCAGTCGTATTTTGTTTGGGACGGTTCCAACAAGTTCATATCTAGAGATCATGTAAAGTGAAGTGACGCTGAGCATTTGTGCGGTGACAGATAAAGAAAAGATAAGCGTATAATCTGGAGGCTTGCATTTCATCCCTAGCAACGTCGTGAAAGAGAGATCTCTTCTTGAAGAAAAAGGATGAGGCTTTCATGTGGTTCCGTACCTTCAAAGCCTTGGTGGAAAATATGACCGGAAAGAAGATCAAGATTTTGAGGACTGACAATGGCACTGAATATGAGTCAAATGAGTTCAAAGACTTTTGCAGAGAAGCTGGCATTAAGAGGGAGACTACCACTGCATATACTCCTGAGCAGAATGGTGTTGCTGAACGCAAGAATAGGACTATTGTGGAAGCTGCCCGTGCCATGCTATGTGACCAGGGTCTACCAAAATTTCTGTGGGGAGAAGCTGCAAATACTGCTGTGTACATTCAAAACCGATGCCCTCATTCTGCTTTGGACTCCAAAACTCCCGAAGAGGTTTTCTCTGGTAAGAAACCTGATGTCTCACATTTTAGAATTTTTGGATGTCCTGTCTATTTTCATGTGCCGAAAGAAAAGAGAAGTAAGCTGGATGCTACTGGGAAGAAAGGAATGTTTGTGGGCTATAGTGAGACTTATAAGGCATATAGAGTCTATGTACCTGGTCAAAGGGAAGTAGAGATAAGCCATGATGTCACTTTTGACGAAGATGCTTCCCTGAAGAAAGTAGTAGATCTTCCTAGATCTGAAGAAAATCATGAAGAAAGACCTGGAAATCTGGAAGATCCCCAGGATGAAACTATGCCTGATGTTGAAGGGCCAATGGACCCTATTGATCCTTCCCCTTCTCTAGGAAAGAGGCCATCATGGCTCAGGGACACCCTCGAAGATGCTGAGGGTCATGCTGCCCCAAAGGGGACATTCCGAGAAAGCAAGAAGCCGTGTAGATACCAAGGGTATCCAGCTGCCATGAGTACTCTTATACAATCTGAACCTGGATCTTTTGAGGAAGCCATCAAGCATCAAGTCTGGAAGGATGCTATGCATGAAGAATATGAGGCTATTATGAAGAATGATGTCTGGGATGTGGTCCCGAGACCGAAGGACAAATCTGTTGTCACCGCTAAATGGCTCTACAAGATTAAACATGGATCTGATGGGAGTGCTGAAAAGTTTAAGGCAAGATTTGTTGCCCGTGGCTTCTCTCAAAAGGAAGGAATTGACTATGACGATATATTTGCACCTGTGGCTCGATATACCACCATCCGATCCATCATAGCCCTTGCTGCTATGCAAGGATGGAGTCTTCATCAGATGGATGTCAAGACCGCTTTTCTGCATGGTGCAATAAAGGAAGAGTTGTATGTAGAACAACCTCTGGGATTTGAAGTTCAAGATCGAGACACTTATGTCTGCAGGTTGAAGAAAGCCCTCTATGGGTTAAAGCAAGCACCCAGAGCTTGGTATGAGAGGATGGATAGTTACTTGATGAAGTTGGACTTCACTCGAAGCAATGCTGATCCAAACCTGTACTTCAAGGTTGTGGAAGGAAAGCCTCTCATTCTAGTACTGTATGTGGACGACCTCTTCCTGACAGATGATGACCCTCTCATTCATCAATGTAAGAGGGAGCTTGTTGCTGAGTTTGAGATGAAAGACCTAGGACTGATGCACTATTTCCTAGGTCTGGAGGTCTAGCAGAGACCTGGAGAGATTTTCCTTTCTCAAGGAAAATATATTGTGAAGCTTCTGGAAAGATTTGGGATGGTGGACTGTAAGTCCGTGTCGACACCAATGGAACTCAACTTTAAGAAGTTGAGTGGCAGCGCTGCAGGGCCTATCTTGGCCAATCCTACTGAGTATCGTCAACTCATAGGAGCTTTGATGTTCTTAGTGAACACTCGTCCGGACATATGTTTTGCAGTGAATACTTTGAGTCAACAGATGGTTGAGCCTCATCATTTTCACTGGGTTGGTGCCAAGAATCTTTTGAGATATCTTCGGGCACGATAAACCATGGGCTGAGATACACTGCCGGGAGTGTGATACTCCGTGGATATACTGATGCCGATTGGGCTGGCAGTGTGGTGGATCGTAAGAGCACATCTGGATGCTGTTTCAATCTTGGTTCTGCTTCGATCTCATGGATGAGCAGGAAGCAAAAGTCGGTGGCTTTGAGCACCGCGGAGGCCGAATACATTGCTGCTAGTATGGCCTGTTGTGAAGTAGTTTGGTTGAGGAAGCTCTTTAGTGAGCTGTTCCAACATGTGCTAGATACCACTGTGATACTCTGTGATAATCAGAGTGGGATTCGTATGACTGAGAATCCTTTGTTCCACGACCGATCCAAGCATATTGATATCAGGTACCACTTTATCCGGGATATGGTACAGCGAGGCGCCGTAAGGCTCGATCATATAGGAACTGATGAGCAGGTCGCGGATATTCTCACTAAGCCCCTGGGGAAGGTCAAGTTCCTAACTTTCCGTGAGAGTCTTGGTGTCGTGGAAAGACCCTATGATGTGGGTCCTGTTGGACGATGAGCTCTAGGAGCTCTGGGGGGCTTTGGGGATAGCTTCTCGGAGATTTAAGCACTCATAATGTTTCTGCCCCACCCTTGTGATTATTGAGCTGGTTCGCCACTCATTTATCTGTGCCCCGTATGCATCCTACCCATTGAGTTCAGGGCTCATGGGAAGTACCTCTCATTTGGCCAATGAGGTGTGAAAAAGCTAGAGACTATTAGCAAAGACTGATGGACGCATCAGAGATTGCCGTACTCTCTATCTAGGATGGCATGGTCCAACCACTTGATCTGGGATCAAGATTTGTGAGGTCTGGGACCTCTGGACTGATTATGTCAGTCGGGGGATGATGTCTTTGTGACTGACCCACTTTTGTTCTGAAATAAAGAAGCCAGCAAAGCAAGTTTCGGCGGGATGACTCTCGATGTTGATTGCACTAATAGATGGAGTTCTCCCTAGTTGAGAGGGAGTGTTAAATTTGGACAACTAGGTCCAAACTCCATGTTCTGATGCTCAGATTAAGAGGCTAATATTTTTGTTGGATTCCTCTTTCTGAGAGGTGTAAAATCCATATAAAATAAGTCTTAATCCGATGAGCAGAACTTATATTTTGAATTTATTATTCTTAATAAATTATATGTGCAAGGTCGGCCAGTTTGGTAATGTAGGCTCACATGCCCAACAGATGTGTCACACACCCTCATTGATGGATATAAATACAGGAAAAGTTGGAGAGAATTTCATCACAATTCAACTCACATCTTCCTCTCTCATTCTAAAGAGTACGAGCTACCTGGAGGACGAATTTCAGCCACACGTGGGAAGGACGAAGAAGACAGACCGTACGACTGAGCTGTGGTACGATTTTCTGCTGCTAGGGTTTCGCAGAAAGTTTGACTAGCGTTGACTTTGGTCAACACTTGGTCCAATCAAGCTGAAAATTGGTGGAAGGTTCGATTTTTGAAGGCCGTACTAGCTGGCACAAAAATCGAGGTCAAAGGGTTGACCGTTTTGCTGTTGTGTTGACTTTTAGCTTGCTGCCCCTGCGTTGACTTTTCAGGACAACGTTGACTTTTGTAGAATTGACTTGGGTTGACTCATCTACTGGTTGGAGGGTTGTTGTGACACATGCTGGGCTGGCTGACCAAAGGAGACTTTGCTGGTTGAAGCATCCTGTTGACCGCCGAAACGAACACACACATTTTTCTTGTTTCTGATTTGTCTTCTGTAAGATCTGCTTATATGTTCTATCTGCATTTTGCTTAACTACTTGTATGATTGCTGTGAGAAAAGTGAAATTGCTCTTAGCATAGAACATCTTGAAAACTTTACACCTTTACATTAAAATATGTACATGACATATATAATAGAGACCAAATATCTTAAACAAGACCATGATAGTCATCAACAACTATCATATGATTCACACCATTTGCAGCATCTGTCAATCAACATCCAGACCAACAACCTGTATATGTCCATCATTAGTTCCCAAGCTATCATCAACCATGTTCTCCCCCTGAATCTGTTCCACCTATTCACTGTCAGATCTGATCATTGCATATGTCAGTAAGAGATATCACAACATCATCATCAATCAGATATACATCAAGTTATCAACAACTTTATGAGAACCAATATATTTCCATATGTTATCAGCAGAGTGAAACCAACATCAAATAGAGCATATAATTGATAGAACCATGGAAAACCCCATTTTTTTTTGAGTCTGGCCCACTGCTTTTCTTCAAACCAACATATACGCGACTGCGCCCACAGAAACCCACATATGTACATGACTATGCTTTATGAAACTTGCGTATAACCACCTATCTTTAAAGAAAATAGAATTTAATGGTAGGACGATGTAACAACTACTCCCAACTTTTGTCTGAGATATTCAAATATCTCTCTGGGTAGTGGTTTAGTGAATATATCAGCGACCTGTTCTTTGGAGGGAACATCTTCCAATTTGACTTTTTTTTCAAGCACTTGTTCACGTAGAAAATGATATTTGATGGGTATGTGCTTGGTATTGGAGTGCATGACTGGATTCCTTGAAATACTTATGGCACTTGTATTATCACATAGAATGGAGATAGGTGGAGTACATGTGATCTAAACGTCTTGCAAGGTGTGTATCATCCAAATTAGTTGTGTGCAGCAAGATGCAGCAGCCACGTATTTTGCTTCAGCTGTAGATAATGCAATTGAACTTTGTTTCTTGCTGAACCAAGACACTAACCTGGAACCCATATAAAATGCACCACCACTAGTTATTTTTTGTCATCAACACTTCCTACCCAATTTGCATCTGTATATGCATGAAGTGTAAGATCAGCATTTCTAGGATACCATAAACCAAAGTTCTGTGTTCCTTGAAGATATTTGAAAATACTTTTGACTGCCTGAAGGCGTGTTTCCTTAGGATTTGCTTGGAATCTTCCAACTATTCCCACTGCTTGCATGATGTCCAGTCGGGTACCTGTTAGATAAAGTAGATTTCCAATCATGGATCTGTAAGTTGGTTGATGTACTGCTGCTGATTGATCATTTGAGATAAGACTGCATCTTGTTACCATTGGGGTACATACTAGTTTAGAATCTTCCATGCCATAATTTTTCAAGATCTGTTTGAGATATTTGGTTTGTGAGAGAAAAATACCATTTTTATTCTGCTGAACTTGTAGACCAAGAAAGTAGGTGAGCTCACCAAGCAAGGACATTTCAAATTCTTGCTGCATTACCGAGGAAACATTTTGACTCATGGATTCTTCATTGCTACCAAAAATGATATCATCAACATACACAACAATTAGTAGCAATTTATCAATGTCCATCTTTTATATAGATTGCTATCTGCTGACCCCTTTGAAAAGCCTTGTTGGTGGAGATATTTGTCAAGATGGTAATACCATGCTCTTGGAGCCTTTTTTAGACTATATAGAGATTTTCTGAGTTTGCATACAAGTTTTGCATCATTTCCAAGAATGGTCCCTTTTGGTTGTTCAATGTAGACTTCTTCTTCTAAGTCTCCATTAAGAAAGGCAAATTTTACATCCATTTGGTATACTTTGAATTTCTGAAAACCAGAAAGAGCAAGAAACATTCTTATGGCTTCAAGTGTAGCAACAGGTGCAAAAATTTCTTCAAAATCTATACCTTCTTGTTGATCATATCCTTTGCAAACAAGTCTAGCCTTGTTTCTAATAACTTCTCCATTTTCGTTCAGCTTATGTTTGAATATCCATTTAGTTCCTATGATATTCTTATCATGAGGTCCAGGAACTAATTCCCAAGTGTTATTCTTTTCAATTTGCTCAAGTTCTTCATTCATGGCCTTGACCCAACATTCATCTCTACATGCTTCATTCACATTTTGAGGTTCAGTGGAAGATAGTATTGCTAGATAGCTTGAGGTTTCGGCAATAGTCCTTCTTGTCTGCACACCTGCCCCTTATTCCCCCAAAATTTGAGTTTCTGGATGATTTTTCTGAACATACCTAGACGGAGTCTTTTCTTCTAATGTTATCTCTTCTTCTGGTGCTTCATTTGTTTCTTCTTCAAAATCAATGTGATTTGATGTGTGAAAGTGATCTTCATCTTCTTCATGATCTTCGGTTTTTATTTGTTTTGGATTTTTGCATGCTTCATCAACTACAACATCAATACTTTCAATAATTTTCCCAAGTCTTTTTTTATAACATTTATATCCTTTACTTCGAGAAGAGTAGCCAAAAATAATACCTTCATTTTATTTAGGTTCAAACTTACCAAGTTTTTTATCAGTCCTTTTGATGTAACATTTTCTTCCAAAAACTTTGAAGTACTTTACCGTAGGAGTTTTACCATACCAAAGTTCATGCGGAGTTTGAGTGTTATTTACTCGAACATTTTCTTGGTTGGGAATAGTGACGACAACGAATGCAACTTCACCCCGGAAGGTTGCAAGAGTTCCAAATTCATCTAGCATAGCACGAGCCATTTGTTGAACAATTCTATTCATTCTTTCTACCACTCAATTTTGTTGAGAAGTCCTTGCAGTGGAGAATTGCCTTTGTATTCCATGTTGTTCACAAAAGTCAAAGAATTCATCCGAGGTAAATTCCCCTCCTTGATCAGACCCGAGGCATTTGATTTTGCGATTTGATTCATTTTCAACCAAAGCTTTGAAGGCTTTGAACTTTTCAAATGATTCATCTTTATGCTTTAGAAGACCTATCGAACACATTTTGGAAAAATCATCAATGAACAATATAAAGTATTCTTCTCCACAAGTTGGCTTTTTCCTTGATGGTCCACATAAATCAGTATGAACAAGTTCAAGAGGTTTACTAGCTGATCCTTCCTTTTTGATGAATTGAGATCTGGTTTTCTTACCAAGTTGACATGATTTGCATATAGTATTTTCAGGAATGTTGATATTTGGAAGATCTCAAACATCTTGGAATCTGCATGCTTTTCTTATTTGAGAAAAGCTTAGATGTCCCAATCTTCTGTGCCATAGCTAGTTTTCATCATTTTTTCTTAGATAATAGTGTTGTTGTCCTCCCTTGAGTATGTATAGGTTGTTTGGAGTTCTTGTACCTTTAATAATGGTTTCTCATGTATCAATCTCATGAACAACACATCCATTTGATCGAAACACTACTTCATTTCCTTGATCACACATCTGGCTCACACTCAACAAGTTATGTTTTAAGCCATCAACATACATGACATTTCCAGCTTTAACATTTTCTTTCAAGAAAATAGAGCCTTTACCTTTTATGATAGCAGGAGTTTCCAAATGAGACACTCTTTTCTTTTTCTAAGGCATTATATGAGTGTAGTTTTTCTCTATCACCTGTCATGTGTTTCAAGCATCCACTGTTGATGTACCACTGGTTTTCTTGTCCTTCTACATACAAGGCTATACCACATCAATTTCAGAGTATCTCATCAAGTGGAAGAACTTACCTATTGAAGATTCCACACGGGAGGACAAGAATTTTATACAGGAGCATCAAGAACTACTCAAGCATTGAGGACAACACTTTTTGAAGGAGAGGGGCATGCTAGGTCCCTATACTACTAGTGTAACCCCTTATTGTTATTAGTACAACCCCCTTATTATATTGTTGTACCCATGTAGTCCCCATATTGTTATTATTGTGCCCCATAGAAGCCCACTATTGTTATTATTGTGCCCTTACTAGTATTGTTATGTCGGCTTTGATTATATTATGACCCCTTAGACTCCTATATATAGAAAGGAGGTCTTGTCATTTGTATCATCTAATAATTGTTCATTTGTGTACTGTAAAGGAGGTTGCCCCCTCGAAGAGGCTAAATTCTAAGGCGTCGATCTATCTTTTCTATCTTTTTGTGAGCTGGTTTCATAACAATAAGTAATTTTCATGACTTATTCTCAGTACTTCCATATCTTGTTGTTGCTTATGTAGCTGCTCCTCTGCTTGATGGTTCATACTGGATCTTTCTTCATCTAACTATCATTGTAATAGCGTGATCTAGTCTTCCTCTTCTTTAATCAAAACAAAGATTTCGGTTGCTTTGTCGATTTTTGATATAGCATAGGCTCCGGCAAATTGAGATAGCCAAGTCAAATGTTCGGTTGGATTTATTTGTGTGTCCTTCCATAGGACATCCATAAATTCATGTTCTGAAGGAGTTTCGATTCTCCTCCTCTTCCTTTATCTTTTTACAACAACTTTATGAAGAGGGTTGTAAAAGATGTCTAGAGGAGGGATATCTATTACATTCAAGACAATTTCAGTAGTTGGATCTGCAGGAATTACCTCTGTATCTTGGAAACTTGTTTCTGGACCATCAGTGGTCACTGCTACTATTTGCTTTGGTGGGGTCTAAAATCCTATGGGTTCTTGTGTTGATGATACCTTAGGGGTATCCTATAGTTTGTCATTGAATGCATCCCACATCTTTTCTAATTCATTTGTTTCTGCTTCCTGATCTCGCGATGTGCCTGGCTTAGTCTACTCCTGAGACTTGGTTTCAATTCTATGATCAGTAATCCAAAATTCTTGTGGAAGGTATTCTAACCTCTGTTATCTAAACTCCTATAATATTCTTAATTTCTCTGGATTCAACTTTGTCTTGGCCGCATTCAGAATATGCTCAAAGTTCTCGGTTGATTCCAATAAATCTTCAAACTCATCTACTGTATAAGTTACATGTTTCATCTTAACTAAAAGGGTGAATTTGTTTGCTACCTATGGATTAGAAGACCTTGATGGTAGAATAGGGAGCTTTAATAACTGAATATTCTAATACGCTTTATATGCATGACCATAATTAATAAGGGTAAATGACCCACACTGAAGGGGAAATTTTGGCCATAGGGATTTCTTCATTTCCTTCAATGTTTTTATGAGGCCATTTCCTACTATTTGGTATGCTACTTCCCTTGCCAATAGTTTATCCAATACATACATAGGGAGGACATGTGGGAAAGCTTGGCTACCAAATATTCTGATATAAGAGAAGGATTCTTCAAGAAAATATTTTTCGATTGCTTGGAGGTCTGCAATAGCTCCTTTTGTGAATCTCGAACATCTTTTGTTGAAAACTAACTGATGTAAGGGGAGAACAACTCCATGGCATAATTGGTGAAAATGTGAAATAAAATATTGTTCCCACATTTGCTTATAACTTATGAAGATAGGAGTAGGATCATTGGTAGTCCATTTCCAACCCATGGTTGGAAAATGAGTGCAGAAACAAATAGCATCGAAGACATATCCAGACATGAAGAATTGGGGAACTGCTCTAGAGGAGGCAAACTTGGTTTGGCAATATTTAGTAATCGCTTTGGCCAAATTCTCAGACAAAATGGTTTCCCAATTCATAATGTGAGAATTGAGGCAAGCATCAATTAAAGGAACCCAATTGATCAAGAACTTAGAATTATCAGGGAGGCCATACAACCTACATAGCATAGAGGCTGTGAAATTATAAGGGTTTTCTAAAGAAGAAATGGGGTACATACCCACTTTATCTTGTTTGAATTTATTGTCTCCTATCCTCCATTCTTATATCATTTGAAATGGGTCTTCATTTTCATTTACAAACTTTGCAACAAAGTTTGTCATAAATGTCTTGGGCATCGTGTAGCTTGAAAATTTGTTGTAAATCTTTGGCTCTGAAAGAACAAAAGACTATGTTTTTAGCTCTCTTGATAAGTCTGTCTTCTACTTCTGTATTCTCTAATACCCATCTTATCATATCTGTGTATGGCAAGGGCCTAGCCCTTACTACTATTCGGCGATGGAAAGAGCACACAACATCTCTGAACTATACTGCTGATGGTTTTGTATTGTCAGTAGTTGGTCGAATATATGTTACTTCAGGGTTTTCATTCTCAAGCGTAGTATAGATAGTTTACCATGAAATAGCACCTCCATCTATAGTGCAAACTGTATCTATTAAAATGGACAACATATATGTGCTTTCGGTTTCTTCGATAGATTGCTTGTTATGCTTCTACATCACCTTTCGAATGGACATTGCTTGAGTGGAGTTCTTATTAAAACCAACAAAAATTAGTTGTTGTGTAAAATAAAAGATTTGATGAAATGACTAAAATTTGTAAGAAAAGATCTAGGAGTGATTTCAACATTAATCAACCATAACGAACACCATGATTACATGCATAGGGATGATAACCGTATTAAATCATTCTGACCTAACTCGTGTCCAGCTTAAAAACACTATTAAGCATTTGTCAAATCTGTCATATCAGATATTTAAGCTATAACAGGAATGAAACTTTGTTGAAGGATCTTGCGATATCACAAAATCACAAGATCGCAATATCGGAATATCGCAATATCAGAGTTTTGATAGGTAACAATTAAGCTCTTGCCATAATATCCTTCAATGTGCGATATGCAATCGGGATGTCGCATACAAAGTTCAAACACAAGTCACATATCGGTATTTTTTGAATGTGCTTAACTTTGCTACTAAGGAATTATGCTATTTTGTGATTTGCGATGAGGAATTTAATATGTTTTAAGTTAGATTAAAAAAGGGCTCTTTGAAAAGCAACAAATTTATGAGAGTTGGCATTTTATTCAAAAAAATGAAAGGGGAAAAAATCAATTTTTAAAAGGGTCCCTATTTGTATTATATATAACAAAAATTGGGGGGTTGTTGCATAGCACAACAAATACTTAGCACTCTAAAACAAGATCATATGGAAGATAATAAAAAAATTTATCATTAAAATCAAATAGTGCTCTAGTGCATGAAAAAGGACTGGAAATAATAAGTTCGAGATTCTGGCCCTTAGTAGTCTCTATCTACTCCAAAAACAAGTTGATCTTATTGACCCCTTAGGCTTCCTTATTTATACAAAAGTGACTAAGGGGCATCCTCCTTGGAAAGGGGGCTACTTCCCTCCAAAAATTCCTAGAATGGTGGCTCTAGCTCCCTAAGATTCTCACAATCCTTCAGTGCATCAACTGTTAGTGGATGTTTGAATTATGGGTGAGTAAATTCAAGGAGAAAGTTGAGTTGTAGGTGAGTAAACATAGGGGACAAGTCTCCTACATCTTCTCCAACTACCTCCAACGTATCTCGGCATATAAAATGAAATCTTTTCCTGCACATTAATCACATTATGCCATGAGATACAATAATAGTCATTTAGTGTTCCTAATAAACACATAATGCTCACAAATATGCCATTAAATGCAAGGAAAGAGGTAAATATAGGTTGAAGGAAAACCATGTGGACCTTATTATTTACCTATTAATGAGGCCCATCATAACCCCTTACTGAAGGTGTTGCTCACCCTCTGAGAAACTTAGCCATTTAGTTCCATCTCATGCATAACCCTAGTGGCTTCTTGAACATCCTTAGGTATCTCTGAAGAAGTACCCTCCTGAGAATGGAACCTTGCATTTCTTTCTATTTCTTCCCAATATTTCTACTCTTCAATCTTATCCTTTCTTTTATGTAGCCCTAGCAACAAAGGAGGGTTGAACTTGAGCCTAATATAGTTGGACTTCAGTCTTATGACTACCCTCTTGTGTAAGGGTTTCTTCTCCAAAACATTTTTCAACGTCTCTAGAGAGTGATATTCCCTGATTTTCAAGTTGTGGGGCAATTAATGTCGTCTCCTCTAACAAGCCTACAACTCTTCAATTCCTAGTATCCTAAACATATCCTTGAATTGTTGAATGGCCAATTTCTATTTTTCTATGTAACATGCTATATTGGGATCCTTAGAGATGATATTTTGGTTGTTGATGAGAAGGTGAGGGGCCCACAACTCTGCTATGACGCACAAGGGTTCATTAGTCTCTGCGGATATGACTCTTTTGCTTCTTCAACCCTTGGCTCCTCATGCATAAACAAAGAGCCTAATGCCATCATATGCACTTCTCCCATCCTATAATTTTGATTCCAAAAATTCATGTAAGTCAATATGGGGTTATTCATGTAAAGCTCTACCATCTTAGGTTTTTCCTCCACGCTAGCCTTGTGACTAAATTCCATAAATTGTTTGTAGCTTTGAAAGGTAAGTGAACCATGTTGTGCTAGAGTTCTAATTTCAAATTGAAGCCACTACTCTTTGAGGAAAAGGGCATATGTTTTTTAATGGATATCTACATTAAGTGGCTTCCATGACCAAGCTTTCCATGGTGGCATGTTTTCCTTCTTTCTTCTATAGTTTCTCTTTTAATATCTAGTTTTCCATTTGCAAATTCTCCCTCATGGTTGACTCTCTCAACCTCAAATCATCCATTTCATCACCCATATTATTTATTTTCTCTTCCATGAGGCCCACATCCTCAACTCCCTTGGATTTACCAATGTACATCCATCGATGGGTTCAACTTCTTTCTTTGTCTAGCTTAAGTAGGATGGTGACTGAAAATTTAGTGGCGATGATTTGTCCTTGTTCATAAAATTTATAATAGGACACAATATTTGGTTGAGGATGAGGCTCCTATAGCTCTTGTGGTCCTTCTCCTCCCTCACAAGGTGTTATTGTACTTATATGTAGCATTTTCTTCCTATCATGTAGCAATCTTTCCTCTTCCTATATAAGTACCTTGCTTTCCTATAGTAGAGAAGATTCTTCTTGTAGATGCCTTATTTTAGCTCCCCTAGTGTTTTACCTTCCTGATGAGGTTTGGGTTGTTTCCCTTTAGTTGTGAGGAATTTCACTTCTTAAATTATATTTTTATCTTTCTCAAGCTCACCCTCTTGGTGACTGGCCCATCCTTCAATGGTTATGAAGGTAATAGTGGAAGGTTGATGCTTCCCTTGCTTGAACCTAGTACTCCTTTTGATATACAAGGGATCTTGCTTGGGCTACATATTTTTTATTTTAACAGGTGTGTTAAGGGCTGCCAAGGTGGAAACTACTTCTTGTTTAGTGTTTCCTTTTGAAAGACTCACATATTGTTCTTCTTTCCTCATCTTTTGAGGCCTAGAAGCCTCCCCAAGGGTCTATTTTTCTTCCTTCATTTATAATTTTTCCTTTTCTTCTTCACCTGCTTCTCCCTTTTCTTCCTTCTCCTATCCTTCAACCTCTTCTTTAGGAGAGTGATGTTTTGTGGCCTTTCCCTATTATAGCAGAGCTTGGGATTGAGTTTCAATGAAGGCTTTCCTATCCATGTCTAGAAATTTTTTCCATGAAACATAGTTCTGTACATGACTCAAAGAATCCATGATAAGGAGCCTAATAACCCCATAATGAGCAATGAATTGGTGCTTCCCTTCTCTCAGTCTTTGGCTCATTTCCACTATGGATTGAAGGAGTAAACGTGGAATATTGAGTTTGTTGATCCAAAGTCATGTGGGAACACAACATAATATAGATATAAACATAAACACAAAGATGCAACAGAAATAAATCGGAGGAAACGGGGAATATTGAATTTGTTGATCCAAAGTTATGTGGGAACACAACATAATACAAATATAAACATAAACACAAAGATGCAAAAGAAATAAATCTTCATTTCATTAATATCAAATAATTGAAATATGCTTACAAGTAGAATGGAAATTAACTAGCTAGGGCGATGGTAGCTTATTTATGAGAATATATGTGGCAGATACATTCCTATGAACTATGTTACAATTAGTCTCAAGGGCCTTTTTAGTATTGAAAAATAAATGGAAACCTTAAAAAACTAAAACCCTAACCTGAGGAGATGGAACACCAAGAGTTTGTGGGCTTTATTGGGGTTAGTTTGGTAGCCAACTTTCCGGGGTCATAACTTGGTCATATGATCTCTTTTTGGCGCGTAGGATGCCTCATTAGAAATATATCTCTAAGTACTACATGATTTGCGGTAGGTGATTGCCTATGGCTACGATCTTGTTGCGGACCTCAAAAAAATGTCGTTTAGGGAGTCAAAATCTTCTAAAAATAGTAAATGTTGTTATAATAAAGGAAACTGATGAAACTGAATAGAGGTCTAGGTGGAATAGGTGGGTGACCACCAATATCAACCTAGATTAGTCCTCCCCCCTTAGGAAGAAATGGTCCCCATTGCGTGCATAGCCTCTATGAGGCGAGGAAATTTTTGTTGAACTTGGTTGTTGGAGAACCAATTTCCTTGGTGAAGGTGTTGGCCTACTTTGACAAATCAATATAGCTAGATACTTTGCTTACAATCATTCTTGATCTATCTATCCATTATCCTAGCACATGTGGCATGTTTTATGTAGCTTGATTTGAGATCTTTTAGCGTCAAATGCTCAACAACATTAGATGTGTCCAACAATGGGGGAAATATGGTTCCAGTTAGTACACATTAAATACGGGGTGCAAATGAAGGAATGATGGAATGTTGAGCTTGAAGGAATTGGCCCCTGTTGTTGGCATTATGGCACAGATTTGGAGCTATGGCAGAGGTGTTGTCCTTGATGGCAACTCTCTTTGGTAATAGATCTCAGTTCAGGCTTTCAGAATGAAATAAAAGCCATATACATAGGTTCATCTAGACGAAGTCACGTATACACACGGGTTAGACGTTACAAAAGCACGTATATGTTGGGGAACTTACTTTTGGACCATGGTAGTTAGTCCTTGGGATTTGAACCTATGATTTTGGACCATGGCATCTCGTAAGATGTGTGTAGAGCTATAAAAAGGGTCTCTTTCACCTCTAGTTACCTCACATTAATATGTCAATCCGGGAACGTCTGGTTATTTCAAAGAGTGTCTCAGTCTGAGGCTTAGCACTTGCCAGAGTAATGCTTATAGTACAACTATTTAAAAGCTACGAAAGTAAATTAATGCAAGTCTACCATTTAACTACTTCAAAAGACCAAATAACACCAAGTATTACATTGGCCAAAGGTTCAGTAGTAATAACCCATCCCTACCATAACTAATGAGAACAGATCAGAGGTCTGGGAGCCGAATAGCTGATGCTGGGCTCACTACAGCCTGAGACTGTTCTTAATGAATAGAAATGAAACAACAAGTAAAGGAAATAGCAATGAAAAAGAATAGCACATCAGCCAAGGGCTTGGTAGCAATAACACATCCCTTTCATAGCTGATGGGAGCAGATTAGAGGTCTGGGAGCGAAGTAGCAGATGTTGGGGCTCACTATAGCCTGAGACTGTCCTTAAGAAACAGTAAATTAGCAATCTGGAAATGGAACAGTGGTTGAAATGGAACAACAAATAAATGGAACAGCAAATAAATGGAACAACAATTAAAATGGAACATCAATTAAAATGGAACAGCAATTCAGAAATGGAACAACAGTTGGAATGAGCAGTAACCAAGTTCCTCAAGCTATAATTCTATTTAATCTTTCCAATCCAAACATCAATCCTTCAGCCTTAACGATGTACACATAGAATGGAACAACACTACCGATCAAAATCTTAGAAACACAACATACTCAATCTGCTTCTGTTATTGATCTAAATAAACGCATACGATTGCATCTCAAGATGAAGAACAGTAACTTTCAATAATCATGTGAAAACAGACCTTTCAAGATAACTTGTTATAATGCTAAACACAATCGTAATGAACTCTGTAATAGAGCAACAATGTCCTGTAGAGATTAATCAATACTTAAAAGATTGGTAAAATGACACAGCATCAATATAAAGATCAAGAACACGAGACGAGTTAAACATAACAGAGCATGTAATAGAATATTCTTAAAACACAGCAGATTACCAGATTACATCTATGAACAAACCACACAAAAACCACGCGTAATGATACAAGAGCAAGTGTCCTCAGGGGCCTGGCCCTTAGCCTCCAGGGGTACACCACTTAAGATAGATCCAGGCTCAAAGATAAAAGAGTGAACAAGTCTGTATTAGGACATGAAATGAAATTACAGGAACTCAAGTCCTCAACAGAACATAAAGATCATAGTCTTTATCTTCCTTAAAAGAAATTACATAAAAGAACCTCTTATGTAGCCAACAGTGCTATCCCTTTTATAAGGAAGATGGTGGAGATGTCTAGATACAGAAAATAGATAAAATAGCGATCCCTCAGGATCTAAGATCCTGAGGGATTCGCAGAATCATTAATAATGCGTCACTTCTTTCCTTTTCTGCTCCGTGCTGGTATCTCCGCGTCCTTTCCTGGGTTGATCCGTTTTGATCTTGTTTACTTCCGGTCTCCCGTCAAAGGGACAACAGTTAGCTCATCCTTGTTTTTACCTTTAGAATGGCCACCTTCCATTTTTCCTCCCTCATGCACATAGAAATGATGATTGTCGGTGTTTCTCATTAATCTCTTGTGTTTCGTTATAAATCCTTATCATTATCTAAATTTCCTATGCAAAAGGCTTTTGAGTTCTAATGAAAAGATACCAAAATAACCATCGAAACATACCTTCCTTGGTACTCCACACACCCCCCAACTTACCCTTTTTCATGGCCTCATGAAAACATTGTAGTTGACATGCAGCGCGGTGAGGGAGTAGGCTGGAGATGGAATCTCATGTGGGGGCCTACACCCATGATTCAAAACTAGATGATCAAAGAAATGGTTTGTCTGGCCCTCGGGCATCTCATACAGGGCTTGGTATCCGGGTGCAGGATGCCAAATGATTGGACTCCGGAACCTATATCCTAACCAGGATGGCCCTGCCCTCAAAACAAGTTCACCATAGAGGGGGAATCGGTTAGCAGCAAGCTTAAAATTTTCATACTTAAATGGATCTCTGTGCTGAATGTTTGGATTAGATACTCGATATCAAAATTTAGCTGCTTCAATGGCAGGGTATTTAATAGAAGAAAAGAATTCAAGCCCTTGCCGAATGATTGCTTCATGCATGGGTCCTAATGCTTCAATCACTCCTGGAGCCCTCATGAGATTTCTATGACTTCTCCATAACTGTTCTGGGTCTCTAGGCTCAGCTCTTACTCATAGATCTAATCCGTTTTCTTGCCTCTGAAATGCATTGTAGGCTTTAAGCCATTTAATTTGATTGACTACAAATGAAATAAATGCTTGTAATTGAATATCCCCAACAAAAGGGCCAGGGTTCAGCTCGGTCTCTTGTTCTAGTACAAGGTTATGCAGGTAAAATTCACATAATAACCTTTTCACTTTTACCCCATAATGTTTACTACAATTTATAAAATCATTTATAGTGTTAATTTCTATGGGAGCACCTGCCTTAACAGCCTTAATTTTCAATTATAAGTACCTTTCCATTAAAAACAGGACATAGTTTTTGGCAGGGGCTCTACATGCTAGGAAATCATTGTATAGAGCACAAAAGGTATCCATCTATTTAATAACTACATCTAATTTACGTGTTACCTTGACAAATTTCTCTTGTTCCTTTCGCCATCCTTCGAAGGCTTGGCTTTCAGACAGGTTGACGTTCCTTAACTGCTGCTATAATTCCTCATATTTTTCACGGGGGACTGTTTGTTCCCTGAGCTTTTCTACTTCTTGCTAGGCCTGCTTCAAATGATGGTGAAGGGTTCTTGTTTTTGGGTCCTTTTTCCATGCATCCGTGGAGGCTGGGAGCTTTACTTGGAATTTCTTATTACACTGCTTTGAATTCATAACCCTTATTACTCCCGAAGGTGGTCCCTCTGTCTGAACCATCTTATCATCTTTTTCAATTTTAACATGAACTCCAGCCCACTGTTGTTCCTTTTCAAATGGAACAACAGTCTATTCTTCTGTTTCAATTGGAACAACAGTTTGTCTTTCTGCTTCATTAGGAACAACATCTTGGCTTCTGTCAGGGTTTTGAGTAGCGGGATGGCTTCTAGTCCTCCACCTCCTGTTATTATGGGGTCTTATTGGTGTGGCTGAACCTTTTATTCTTGAGGTCCCTTCCCCCCTTTGCCTTGCTTTTAGAAGCCTAATCTGCTGGCGAAGCCTGACTATTACGTTTAATAATGTCCCCTTTTCCTTTTGTAATTTCCTTATTTTCATCAACTTCTCAGATAGAACAGTAGACTGTTTGCTGTGGGTTGGACTGTGGCTAATTTCCTGATTTTCTTCTTGAGATGGCTGTTCCGGGGTAAGAACCTTGCTTGGCTTTGTTGTTTCTTGGGCCAATTCCTCTTCTGCCCTTATTTCCTTTGGACTTTCCTCTGGTGCCTTTTGACTATGAACGGGTTGTTCCTGCTTGACATTTTCTGTTACCTTCTCATCATGAACAGGCAAATTTTCTACTTCTACTTCTTCTGTATGCACTTCCTTAGATGCGTCTTTCTCCTGGGTTTCTTCTACAGCCTGGAGGTTGGATGGACTCAAGGATTGGCCATATTCACCCATATTGGCCAAAATGTTGGCCAATTCATCTTCCCCTAATGGGTCCTGTACTGGGCTTCCTCCCTGCTATTCCATTCTTTCCTCCTGCTCGGGCTGCTCAACTTCTTTTTTCTCGTCTCCTTTTTCTTCAGTCTGCTCATCCTGTTCTTCTTCTCCTCCCGCAGATTGCTCTGCCTTTTCTTCTTCTTCTCTTGTTTCTGCCTTTGCAGACTATTCTTCTCCCTCAACGTCTTCTTCTTCCGTTTCTGTTTCTGCTGACTGTTCTTCCCCTTCGACGTCTTCCTCTTTTGTTTCTGCCTTGACAGACTGCTCTGTTTCCTTGTTGTTTTCTTCCTCTATCTCTGTCCCTGCAGACTGCTCTACATCCTCGTTGCTTTCTTCTTCTGTTTATGTCTCCACAGACTGCTCATATATGATCCCTATTGC
>APFE030892887.1:0-26667 GCA_000404065.3 Pinus taeda
TTAAAATCATTCAGTTGTTATACCTAGGCGTTCTACCTTTTTGGAATGATTTTTATGGATGTGGGACCCTTAGTGTAGGTAATTCACTATGCCCAGACAAGAGGAGCTTCAACTATACGTGGATAATGATAAAATGGTCACTGTGGGGAGGTATTACTATGTCTACTTTTATCATCATGGCTTTTAAATCATGTCACTCATGATTTCGGATGAAAGCCATGTTGAGGAAGAAATCACTTACTTAAAAAGAGCCTTTTCCAATCTAGGATATAATAATAAAGATATCTTCAAAGCCATTCACAAAGCCAAAACTAGAAACAATAAAAACAAAGCTAACGATTCCCTAGCCACTAACGCCTACCTTCCGTATATTCATGGTGTAACTGACAAAATAGCCAAAATCCTCTTAAAAAAGAATATCATAACCTCATTCAAACCCTTGACAACTATTAGACAAAGAATGAAATCAGTAAAAGACATCCCAGAACATCTCCAGAAAAAAAGGTGTTTATATTATTGACTATTCCTGTGGAGAAAAATATACTGGGGAAACAGGTAGATCAGTCAGTATCAGGCTAAAAGAGCATAGTGCAGATATCCGTAGGGAAAGAACCCGTTCCTCAGCCTTGGCAGAACACGCAAGTAAAACTAACCACCATATATGCCTTGAAAACACAAAAGTCATCGCTAATGAAAAACACTATTTCAAGCGAAAAGTCTGAGAAGCTCTTGAGATCGTAAGTCGCCCTCATAACCTCAACAGGGACGGGGGCTTGGAAATTAGTAGAAATTGGACCTCACTCCTCACCCCTGCGGATTAAAGGAAACCTCCCTTCTTTAGATCAAATCTTGGGTTTAATATGCTATCATGCTTATATTAAATGAGAATCTCAACATTAATAATACATCAACTTCCTAAGTAACTAAGAAAATCTCTAGAATTGAATAAAATAAATAAAAATAAAACTAAAATAATCAAAATTGGCATAGAATTACAATTAGATAAAAACTTAATAGTCTCAACATAAATAATTTATCAACCTCCTTAGTAACTAAGAATCTCGCTAGAATTGAATAAAATAAATTAAAATAAAACTAAAACAAATAAACAAAATTAGCATAAAATTACAATTAGATAAAAACTTAATACATAAGCAATCAACTCAAGATATCAATTAACAACTATAATAATTACACACATGTATAATAAATAAATAACTTTAATTTATCAAAATATTATAAGAATAGTAAAAAATCATCCTTACCATAGGAACTTTTTAGGAATTCACTAACAATCGTATGAACACAACAATAAATAATACATTAACCTCATAAGAAACTAAAAACTTGTAAAAAATTAAGCATATATAAACTAAATTACTATAGGTTATAAAATAAATTACTATAAGTTACTATTAACTAAAACATAAGTTACTATTAACTAAAACATAATTATAAAAAATATAACACAACATTAAATGATACATTAACCTCATAAGAAACTAAAAACTTGTAAAAAGTTAAACATATATAAACTAAATTACTATAGGTTATAAAATAAATTACTATAAGTTACTATTAACTAAAACATAAGTTACTATTAACCAAAACATAATTATTAAAAAAATATAACCAAATAACTTATTATAAAAATAATGCACTTAAATGTAATTAATAAAAAACTTTAATAGTTATATACATGTATAATAAAATTAAAAAAGAGCTTTAACAAAAATAAAAAAGAGAGCTTTAATATTTCGGGATAATTATAAATATATAAAAATATTAAATATCTGGTTAATTCTTAATCATTAAGCTGGTCGGCTCTCATCTCAACCTAACCTTATTTATCTCTACTGTCTCTTTCCTTTGTAAAAACAAGTCCTGATGATGAGTCTTGGTCTAGACTCGAAACGTCAACAAAAACAAAGATGAAAACTGTGGAATATCCGAGTTCATATTCTAAAAAACCTAACCACAGAAATCTACAATCCATTATGTCACTCATATTTACAAGAGGATTTTAAAGTGTAACTTCTAATTAGGGATGCCTCCAAGATTCTTTTTTTGGAAATTTTAAAAGCTAGCTATTTTATTCAAGTAATAACACCATCCTTGCAATTTAGTTTTTCCATGGAAACTTTTCTTGAAATCAGTCTAAACGAATAAGGAGTCCAGCAAATACTTTGTTTTTTAGGGAAAGCTTTATCTAGCACAGGAAATGTGATCACACATAATTGCAGGAATATCTTTACAAATGCCTATAAATGTTTTTGTTTTATTTTTTCTCAAGCGAGTGATAGTACTATATTTCCTTGCATGAGGACATGCAAGATGGTTAGCATGGGGATATTTTGGGCCTCCATTTTGTCCTGTTCTTACTCGAAATCTCTCATATTGTTGTTTGGCTAAATGATTATTTTTGAGAATATTCGTTACTTCCCTTATTTTATTAGGATTAAAATATTATTCATAAAGGTTTTTATGTTGCAAGTTCAAAATTGGTTCGATCATGCCTTTATACAGGCTTTGGTCCTGCATTTATCTTCTTGGACAGTGTAGCCGATTCCTTCACCACGCAACAGATTCCTATACCATGCAATAGATTATTATACCAATTGGGATTCCTGCACCAGTTATAGTGGGCTTCTAAAGAGTCTCTGGACTACACTCATTTTCAATTCTCGTCGACATCGTATTGTTTTTTGTATTACATGTGGTTGGAGTTTATTGGTGGTATAGAAGAGATGATCTACTCTATCCACTTGTTATGCTTCCTCTAAAACCAATACCACCCTTTTGGCATGCATTGTTCATCATTGTGGTCAATGATACAATGGTGCGACAAGCTGCAATGGTTTTCAAATGTGGTATTTTGACATCTTATAAGAATAGTTGAGGTCGTAACTATTGAAAGCAGGGCCAGATGTTGACCTTGGTTGAATACATTCTAATACTCTATTGTGTATTGCTTCCTACACCTGTTTGGTATCGCTTCTTCTTTCTTCTTGAACAAAGAATATGGTAGTATGTTTTCATCTCTCACAGCAGGGTGGTACCTTACCTTTAAGCTGACATCAATTGTGGAGAAGGTACAATCATTCTTTGCAGCATTGAAGGCACTATCCCACAAAGAAGTCTGGTATGGGTCATATGCTACTATAGCAAAGGTTCTTGCTGCTAGAGACTTGTGCACAATCTGCAAGGAGAAAATGCACACTCCCATATTATTATGTTATAAACATATATTTTGTGAGGAATGTGTCTCAGAATGGTTCGAGAGGGAGAGGACATGCCCACTTTGACTTGCTTTGGTAAAGACAACTGATTTGAAGCAGCTAGAGGCTATGTCAAATCATGAAAATGATTTACAACAAAGAAATATAAATCGAGACACTATGCAACATTGGTGGTTTTATTGGAGACCATTTCTCTTCGAAGGACCAAAGATTTTTTGAGTGTGGGATAGTGTTAACTTGCTTCACAACTAAAGTACGCTTGGCTCTTGAAAAGCACAATCACATGATGGATGCCACAACAAGGGGAATAAGCCCCAGGTGAACGCAGTGCCATGAAAGAGGGAAGGGATCAAATTTGTTATTGGACTCCAGCTTGACCACAACGCCAGATTATTTGATATGATGCACTGCCACGTGAGAAAGAAACATGTTAGAATTTTTACCATTGTCCTCACTTGTTGTGATGGTAGAGGTTTAGAACCAACGTGATGATGCATCGTTGTGCCATCTGATGCAGAGTCATCATTGTTGTTTTTAGAATTAGAAAATGTTTCAGGGGATCCCAGTTTTCTGAAGGAATTAATCTTATTTGAATAGGAAATTCGAGGAAGCAGTTGGTCCACCCATAACATCATTCCAGGAAAAGAGGAATGACTCGCCAGAAACAATTCCTATTTCTACATTTAGTTACAAACTTTATTTTATTCCTGGAAAATTGTTAAGATTCACAATCTGCCCCTCTTGTATTTAGATTGGCTATTAAAAGTGTTAATTTGTATTTCGACACATGTATAAGTTGAAGAGACTGCCTGGAGAGGGGGGAGTTAGTCAATTAATAGATCGATCAATAGATACACACACATAGGCATGCATAGACATGGAAAGAATGCGCAAAAGGGAGGAGAAGTTGGTTCCGATGTAGCATCACACAGTTATAACCAGTGGATCACTTCTCCTGGTTGCTGGAGTTAAGTGTTTGTCTGCATAATGTAAAAGATTGATTTTAAATATTACTTGAAGCATTTCTTGCCATGCTCTATTTATTTGTTTTTTGCATCTAATGATTTTAATTCCTATGTGAACCATGTTACTAATAGAGTGTGCAAGTTGGCTGGGTTGGCCACCAGACTAGCTCGACACCGTTGAGCATATTTTATATTAAATTTTATTTAAATAACTATTTTTTGTGTGCAATTCTTATGGTACGATTTAATTACTTTCATACTCTTTCCTCGTCCAAAGTGATGTTATTTAATTAGGCAGCAATGTTTTCCTTTTGACTGAAATATTGATTTGATTTTCTGCATTTGAAATTGCTCTTGCACTTGAAATCTTTCCTTATATCAAATAAGGATTGCGTCACTTCAGAACATCTAAATTTACAAGATCAACTTATGCATTGACACTATGCCTTTATGAGTTGTAATGTGCAACTTGAAACCATTGAATTGATTCAGATATGTTTAATTTATATTGCAGAACCTGAGATCAACTTGAGTGTTCACGGTTTCAAAGTATTAACACATTTATTCAATCTATGCTTACAAGAAACCATATGTTACTCAGAAGCAAATATGGCATATATATTTATGTCATTTTAAATCATGATGCTTGCAGAGCCAACATTTATGAAAAGGAATTGCCTCATGTTTGAAAAATGATAATGTTTATTTTCCACTATAGTTGTCTTCAAACTTCTGGAGTGTTTTACAAGATTTATTTCTAGGGACAAGGAAGGCGATAGAATCTATATTGAATCCATTTCTTTCATAAGTTTATTTACACAGTAAATATTTCCAATTATTTCAGGTTAATTTTACAAAGAGGTAGATGTAGTAGAATTAGTGCAGGCATAATGGTTTTTGATTTTCTCATGAATTTATTCCAGCATTTACAGTCTTTTTTATATTGTGTCGACACTGCTTGGTTTCCAATTCTAATTTCCCTTCTGTTTGCTCGTACTTATAATCTCCTTATTGTTAAATAGTATAGGTTTTCCTTTTATTTCCCGCATGATTTTAATTATTTGGATTGGTGTATCTCGAATTCTCTTTTAGTGCAGGATTTCATTTATTATCGAGACTGATGCACAAGATAGACTAGAATTTTTTTTGCAGGTTGTTGGGGGCTCTGTTTGGCATTTCCAGTGCTGCATCTCGAAGTTCACGAACTATCTGAATTGACAATTAAATGTTGGTACATTTATAGACCCTATATTTCACACAACAGGTTGTAGCTCCCTTCCAGTAGAAGCTAGAGAATGACTGAAGTTTTTAGCCTTCTGCAGGCGGTTTCCTATGTACTGGTATGAGTCTGCACCAGTAAAATATTGTAACAACTTTTTCTTTATCTTAAAAAGAAGACAGAGATGACAGTAGTGGGTGGTTTTCTCCCGCTTTGTGTTTCCACCTTAAATCCTGGTGTTCATGTGTGTTTCTTATGTGTGATGGTTTATTTTGATATTACAACACATGGTTATTATTTATCTAATGTTTAATAAAGTTATGATACACTAGATGAAGACCAACATATGATGAATAAACAGAATCATGATTTCACTGGATATACACTAATTGTCTTAAGAACAGTCTTGTACACGCACAGGTTTGTTTCAGTAAAGTCATGTATAGAAATTTGAATATGAAATGTAAAAAGTTATTGATTTGAAAATATTGATTCACCCCCCCCCTCAGTATTCTTCCCAACGATTGGAACCAGAGCGGGTCCTTTCGCAGAAGCGTGATTTCTTGAAGGAGATAAATTGTAACAATGGGAAAGAGGCAAAAGAAGAAATAACCTCAAAGGAAGAATACGTCTCAAAGGAATAGTGATAGTGGGAGAGACACTTGGCTATTAGGAAGAAATTATTTAGATTCAGAATCCCCTCAAATTGAAGATGAACAAGCAAAAGAATTATTAGGTACTAATTTTTGGTCCTCTAGTGATACATTTCTCTGTTCATGCAATATTGAGTATAATGAATGTGACAGTGAAACAACTGAATTTTCTCTTATGGGTGAAAGTGAAAGAATAGAGGTAGAGGTTAAAAAGCTCACAGGTAAAATTAGAGATCAACAAGATCTATTTGACAAAAGGGATTGTACGTACAAAGAAGAGGTTACCAAGTTAAAAACTTAGTTAGAGGAAGGAAACAAAATAAGGAAGCAATACAAAGAAAAGGAAGATCAATGTCAAAGGTTTCATGATGAAATGACATCATTAAGTAATCAAGTGAATAAAAATGACACAAAAACCAAGGAACTTATAGAAAGAACTAATTACTGTGAAGGTCTTGAAGCAAAGGTTGTCTCTCTAAAAGAAGATCTTGAAAATTCAAATAAGCATAATGAAGGATTACTTCAAGCATTTGAAACAAGAAAATGAGATTCTCAAATTAAGACAACACGTGGAAGGAGGAAGAAAAGTTGAAGAAATCACGAAGAAGCAGCATCTGGAAAAGGAAGAGCAATATCAGGTTGAGGTAAATATAATAAAAGGTAAACTAGAAGAAAAGCATAAACTTTTATGATTTCAAGATAGTACTAAGATTTTGGATAATATTATTAGTAGTCAAAGGTCTCCTACCATCAAATCTGGTCTTGGTTTTCATGAAATTGTTAAAGTTTAATCTGGCTGACAAACTGAGGCAAGAAATCCTAATGCAAAATCTGATATGCTCAACAAGGAGATAAGAAGTCAACCCCATCAACAACCAAGGAAAGAAAGTCTTCAAATAAAATCATTTACTCCTAACTATAGAACTATTAATCAATTCTTTCCTTTGATCAATAATGTTGAATGTTCTATATGTCATAATTTTGGACATGTTGTAGCCAGATGTAGAAGTAGAATGTTTCAAGCTAATAACCATCTCACAGAAAGATCGTCAACTTACAAGTACTTTAAGGGATGTTGTTTTTATTGCAATATGTTTGGTCACAAAGCCATTGATTGCTATAGAAGGAATATGAAATATAAAATATGTTATGATTGTAACAATTTTGGGCATATAGAAAAACAATGCAAAGACAAGTCTATGGATCGTAGTAGACAATATGGTAAGTAATTAAATAAGCACATTTATATCAGAAAATCTGAAAAATATGAATCCACCAAGAATCAAGAAAAGGAAGATCAGATAAGGTGTGATCTTTCTCTCTAATCTTTCGAAGACAAAAATGATAGTGGATTTTCTCATCACATGACTGGAGACAAGAGTAAAATGGAGTCTTTGATGAAGAACCATCATGGTAATGGTATTCTTGGAAGTGATATTCTAATATTAGGTACAGACAGAAAAAACTCAGAGGGAGTTTAACGTGTGAAATTTTCCATAGGTAGATCTTATGAAGTATAGTCGCGTATATACGTGAGCTCAGAACTATATAGTCGCGTATATGTTGGTTTGATGAAGAAACAATGGGACAAACTCAAGAAAATGGTATGATATGGTTTAATCAATGATCCATTGTCTTGTCTATTGATGGTTATAGTTTGTTAGTGTTATTTAGAAGTGCCTTGTTCATGACTTGATGTATAAATGGTTGATGATGATGCCTTGATGATTCTTACTAACATATGAAATGATCATATTTGATAGAGAACAATTGGCACAGATTCAAGGGGAGCATATGTTATGATTATAATAATGAATTGTTGGCATTATGTTTTCTTTAGAAGTCCTTGATGATTCTTTTGATGATGCATATAGTTATGGTGATCTTCATAAGTTCAAGGAGAAGAAAAAATCTCGAGTACACAACTTCATTATTTGATGATGATAAGTGTCACTCATTTCTTTTATGTTGCTATCATCATGTCCTCAAAAATGCATAAATTTTGTATGGTGCAGTTATGGATGACAAATCTTATAGTTCTTGGCTTTCACATGGTTGAGGATTGCCGCTTTTTATGGTATCAAGAAAGTTTGACAAATGACTGTAAGCTCATGGTTTGCTTTTCACATTGATGAGAAACTAGATATATATTTCTATCTCTATGATGGATACATTACAGATAAGGATCACATGGATGATTACTTAAATTGCACACTGGTAAATTATGTTGGTATAAAAGATCCTCTTGTATCAAGAAAATTGTCTAAGAGAATGGTGTTATTGCAGGTTTCATGAAGACATGGCTATTTAGAGACATGACTTAGTCACATAATGATAATAACCTCTTACTAGGCTTGATTCTCACATATGTTGATTATCATGCTTGATGCTTATCAGATTTTGGATGTTGGAAAAATATCTAGTGATGATACATGGTTGATATATTGAGGGTTGTTGTGAAAAGATCATGCATTTCTTGTACGATGATGATGTTATGGTCATGAATGATGACTATGGTGTTTTCACATAATTATATAATGTGAATGGTTTTGTAACACTACTTGGAGATATGACATATTCTTAGTTGATTCATGGAAGTCTATGTTATGGCTTTTTCTACTAAGGAAAAAGAGCAAGTTGATCATGATAAGATCAAGAGGATGAATTGATATCTATTTGAGGCATACTTAGTCATAGGTTGATATTAAAGTTATGTTGACTTATCTTGCGAACTGATTATGGACATATACAGGTTATTGTTCTTGATGTTGTTGACAGATGCTTATGGGGCAGATCATATATGATGTATGATAGTTGCTGATAGTTATCATGGTCTTGTTTAGGTCTTTGGTCTTTGTTATAAATGTCATGAATATCATTTAATGTAAAGGCCATGTAAATACCTATGATGTAATAATTGTCATATTCAGTCATGTGTGGACTTTTGAGATCATGTCAAATATGTAATCCCACTTGGTTGAGTGGTTGTGTCAAATTTGTATCCCCACTTGGTTGGGAGATTAATGTATTTATGAGTCATTGATGATAGGAAGGTCATACTAACATAGTTGAGTTATAGAGTCATGTTATTCTTTTGAAAAATATTTCTGTAGACTCCGCATATGCTTAGGGGGAGCATAAACAATATAGTGCATCTCAGCATGTACAAAGGGGGAGAATATCTTGGTCTACACTTTGCCAAAGGGGGAGTGATCTGAAATGATCATATGTTAAACTAAAGTATAATCTATTAATGCAAAAAATGAACTGAATGTCAACTTAAAGTGCTTTAACCGTGAGAGTTGTTTGAAAGGAAATACTTTACGACAGATGAGAAACATAAAACAGATGTAAATAGAAGTGAACAATAGAAAAAACACGACGATACTAGACAACAAGATTGATTACAGAATTCATCCCTCATGAACTACGTCTCCAGGTCCACTTTCAAGATGGGCGACTGCTTTATTAGGATTGAACCTGAGGAGGTTGATTACACAAAAAATTAACCAGAATGATTTTGCATGTAGGGACCTCTGGTCACTGTCATAATAAAGGTCTCTGAATTAGCTTTCCAACGCTTATCACAATTCACAATTCTGACTCTGAATGCTCCTGTTACCTTGAAAACAAAACAACCTATATCCTGTAGAATCTTCATACATAACTCAAAACCACTCTAACTCCTTCATGATGAGTTTAGGAGTGAATAGGATGAATTTAGGGTTCATATCCTTCGGTCTTATCATTTCATGACACCTAGGGATAGACTTGCATGGTATTTGAATTAATTTAGTGATTAAACAACCACCAAAACTCAAAAATGACTTTGGATTATCACGAAGTGCTAGCGGTCAGATTGACTGTGTGGAGTTGGTTGACTGTCCGCCTATGAATAGGAAGTTCTGCTGCGGTCTTATCATAAGCCACCACCTTGCATGCTAAGCGTGATAGTTGCATTCAACTGAATTGCATGTGATAATCTCCACCCAACAGTTTCGTTCCCCCACGCGGTTAGCTTCTATGGTTACCAAATTGCGATGACTCACCTGCTACCCATAATCGCTAGCCAATTACATGTACACGGTTATTTCTCCATGGTTCCGATACGGTTAGTGCTACAGTTAACTGCAAAGTGCACCTGGTTAACTGCAACACATACTTGGTCACATGTGCCCGCTGAAGTCTTCTCCCTGTGCAGTTAGGCCAATGGTTAAGGACTGTGTGTGTTTTTATATTATTTTTGTAATGTTTTACAATGTATTATCATGGCCCGAGATAGTTTTGTGTTAGGTTAATGCATTTGATTTTTAATGCATAGATTTAGGTTCTATGTTTAATGTGTTAGGGTTTTACATTAGGTTTTAGTATGATTTAGAGTTAATCTCACATCAATTTGATTTTAATTCTAAAACCCAAGTACAACAAATTTTCACAATGTGACATAACCCCACATGACGATACCTATTCCTTTTTTGACAACCAAAATCCTGTAGAACTGAGGACAACCACATGTCGAAAACTAGGTACCAAACCATATTCTCCGAACACCATGAAAGCCATCAACATTACCTAACAATCTTGAACCATAAACATCACTATTGAAGCTGAAGGCACTGATATCACTTTTATGTTGAACCACTGAAGACTCCACTCATGCTGGACTGACAATATCCTCTTGGATCAAGGAGAGTATCTTGGTTTTGTTTGATATATCTATTAGGTTCTACAGCTTAAAGTGATCAATACCAATATGGTTGCCATCGAGTCCAAAGGGGGAGATTGTTGGTATTATGGGGCATGTGTTGTCCTTGATGGAAACCCACATATATGATAACTAGATGTATCTTTAGGTCATTTCAGAAATGATAAAATGATATATGATGGAAACTCACATTGTAACAGGTGAATTGAGAGGTAATAGAGTAATGGCATAGAAGAACAGAATGATGGGGCAGAATGATGGTCAAAGGTTTACAGCTTAGAATCAAAAGTTTTATACACGGAGATTGTTAGTGTTGTCCTTGATAGCAACCTACCTGATGAGGTTTCCTTGATGAAAGCCTATTTCATGAAATGGAATCAGTTCAAAAGAATGATAAGGTTGACAGTTAACAGGATGTGTTTACAAATATGGGAGAGTGCATGACAGTTCAGAGGAATCATATCAGAATCAAGAAATTGAGGAAAAATAATGTTTTAACTTGTATACACTGTTTAGCCTAGTCCAAGTCGTGTATACACTTGGGTACATAGAATAAAAGGTGCGTATATGTATGTAAGTAGTTTCACAAAAGGAAAAGCACGTATGGGATGGAAATTAAGGTTAAAGAATACCAAGGGTCCATACCATGGTATTAGCCCACAATATTGAGCGGAATAATCGTTACTTGATCCTGTCTAAGAATACCATAGGTTCTAAGTGTTGTTTTGGTGCATGGTATTGATAAATGTTCTAACTATATAACGTGGAGAAGATCAAAGGGCTAAATTTTCAAGTGAAAGAGTTTTTCCGTGAATACTTCTATTTGAAGTATATTTTGTGTTGCAAGGGCTATGGTTATGATATAGAGTTGAAACATCTTGTGCACCCTTGGATACAATGTTGGATCAGGATCATGAGACTTGAAATGACTTATCATTGTATGATCTAATAATGGATAGGCTAGATCTGGGTGCTAATGCATGTTTTAAATTTTAAGTGCTATGCTCTGGGTATATATGAAGTCTTGAAAACCTGTGAAGTTATAAGTCATTATTTGCATATCTATATGCAGTTTCTCCTTAGTGAAGGTGTGTATACACGCAGATTAAACACTTCCAAGTAGCGTATGCAGAGGAAGGGTTTTTTTTTTTCTTAGAAATGACTGATCTATATGATCATTATTGTTTTTTTACTTGTGTTTGTCAATGATGTCCTCTTGATTGAGTCTGGATGACTGTTTGATTGAGTAAGAAGGGTTTACATTCATAAATGAATGATCAATCCGATCAGTGTTGCTACTTCTCTGTTGTCTGTCAATGATGTCCTCTTGATTGATTTGGGTTAAATGATCATGTCTAAAGTATATCTAATTGAATGATGAAGCTGAATGAGGTTATGAATAGTGTTAAGATTACTAGCTGATCAGAAACAGTTGTGGTTTTGGTTTAGAAGTTTTATGATTTAGTATCTTTAAAGGTATATGTAGGTTGAGTTACAAAAAATAGTGTATCCACGCAGGTTGTCCTCATTGAAGTAGCGTATACATTCTGACATGTGATTTTTGAGGTTGCGGTTGGATCTAGTTGTTTATGTAGTGTTCTAGGTTCAGTTCTATGTACTGGTTACAATGATATGACTATTCCAGTTAATTGGTTGAATTTTGATTACGTGTTGGTTGATTGGGTTTTCAGTGATTGACTTTGTTGTGTCATAATTTTCAGTGATCGGTTGATTAAGAGATTAATCATTTGGGTTTCAGTTATGTCAGAGATTAATGATTCAATTTCAGTGATTGATGATTGGGTTTCAGTTATGTCAGAGATTAATGATTCAGTTTTAGTGATTGATGATTGGGTTTCAGTGATTGATTAACTAAAGTGTGTTAGAGATAAATGACAGTGTTGAAGTGATGAGTTATAGTTTGATTTTTGATATTGAGCTTAAGTGTTGTTAATGGGTCCAATATGAAAATTTGATGAAATGTGGCCTACAAGTTATGATGTGTTGAAGCAGGTGGATCTAGTTTGAAAATTTGATGAAACGTGGTCCATGGAGGATGCTAAGGGTTGGAGTCTTAAGTGAGGAAGCTAAAGCTTCCTACCAGTAGTAGCTGGTGATTAGATGAAGGGGTTCAAACTCCTTTCCAGTAGGAGCTAGAGAAAGAGTGAAGGTTTTAGCCTTCTGCAGGTTGGTGCCTGTGTACTGGTACAAGTTTACGCCAGTACAAGAACCAAGGGGTTGTATCTCCCTTCTAGTAGAAGCTAGAGAGTGAGTGAAGGTTGTAGCCTTTTGTAGGTGAGTGCCTACGTACTAGCATGAGTCTACACCAGTACAAGATTGTAAATATTTATTTTTTATTTTTTTTATTTTTTATTAAAAAGAAGACAAAGACAAAAACAACAGGTGGTTTTCTCTTGCATTTGGTTTCCATCTTAAATCCTGATGTTTATGTGTGTTGCTTATGTGTGATGGTTTATTTTGTTATTACAACACAAGATTACTGTTTATCTAATGTTTAATAAAGTTCTGATGCACTGTCTGAAGACCAACATATGATCAATTAACTAAATCATAAGTTCATTGGATATATGCTAATTGTCTTAAGAACAGTCACATACACTATTAGCCCCCTAATTTGCTCCCTTTCGACCATCTTTCCATTCCTAAATCATGACCATTTACCGCTATTTTACCTATCTTGTACACTGTCATCGTGCACTAGTCCAAGAACAATGACATATTTCGCATGAAATTTATATTTCATATTTTTAACTTAACTTAGCATTAATTAATTATTTATTACGTGATTTCTTGCTTATAATCAGTCTTGTAACTTATTGATATCTCCAATTTTGTTTGATAGACAAAGTGCTTACCGTGACTGCTGATCCTAGTGTAGGATTAGATCTCGCACCAGTGCCAGCACAACGAATTTTGTAGTAGATTCGGACCTCCTTGATCACCGCCTTGTTTTGTGCGCTTCAGCCATGAAAACAGGTTAGATCTAAAGGTAACCGAGCTCTAGCTATGACATCAAGGCAATCCAAAGGTAGTTGAGATAGGATTTATGAACAACTAGAGATTGGCTATGGCCAATTTTGTTAAACTGCCTAGTTTTGAAGGCCGAAAGCTAAATTTGGCATATTAGTTATGTAATCGGTTAAACGATCCTTTTGGCCTTCGGTAAACGATCTATATAACGAGGAATGTAAATAGTACGAGATAGTTTTTGATAACTTTGTATAGAATAGAGATATAACTAGGAAGGCGACAACATGTTTGTATTTTTGTTATCGCCCAAATCTGGGCTGGACTGTGTAATCACACATGTATTTGCATTTATGAATTAATAAGAAAGGGAGCTCCGTCTTTTATTTCATGAATCATATTTTTGTTTGAAAGTTGATGAATTGATAAAGTGCTGAGAAACATTTCTATTTGAAAGGGAAACATGTTGGTTGGCTAGGGCCCAACCAACCCAACACGTTTACCCTATTTTCTGTTCTTTTAATTTATGTTTATATTGCCAAGTGTGATTTAATGTACAACACATGAATTCCTGTTTGAGTGAAAGCGGATTTGCAATTTGAAGTAGTTAGAATTCATTTTCTTGCATCTGATTTTTGATTGGTTTCCCCGCCTGGTCCAAGGAAGAGAAATAACCCTACACCAGTGCATGTTGGTGTGCTATTCATTTCCTGCAGTTTTGTTTGATTTGGTTTTCCTCGCCTGATCGAAGTAGGAGAAATATCCCTACACTAGTGCAAGTTGGTGTGCTATTCATTTCCTGTTGTTTTGTTTGATTTGGTTTTCCCCACCTGGTCTAAGTAGGAGAAATAACCCTACACTAGTGCACGTTGGTGTGCTATTCATTTCTACATTTTTGTTTGATTTGGTTTTCCCCACCTAGTCCACGTAGGAGAAATGAACCTGCACCAGTGCATGTTGGTGTGATGTAGCAAGCCTTTTAAGTTTACTTCCAGTAGTTTTCTTTCTTTCATTAATGCTTCATGATAGGATAAATTATAAGGATTGTTTCTTTATTTCTAAACTCTATTAAAATTAGAAAAAATCATTTTTATGTCACAACACTTGCAGTAGTTAAGCTCATATTTCAAGAATTAAATACTAAGTGTAAGAAGCTCTAATCTGGTTCAAGAACTAGTTTCTTGCCATGGGATCTGAGTGCTCTACACTTGAGAGAGTTCAAGCCCTTGCATGAATTAAAACTCTTTTAGTATAAACACCATTTATACCCTTTGCATAAATTTATGTTCTTGCACTAGTGCAAGATAGATTAATGCAAGAAGGAAATATCTACATAAGCAAGTTTGAAGGGCCCATCTGTTGAGACTACTAAATGTGTCTTTGCTAAAGAAAACACACACTTAGTAGTTAATCAATAGTTAGCTAGAGTGATTGCTCCTGTATTTCTGAATCTCTTTTGCAAATGCATTTTTCCTTGATCCAGTCTTAGATTATTTTGATGATTCAAGTTGTTTTTTTCTCTTTAGTTTGATTTTGCAATCTTTCCTTTAAAGAAAGTAGGGATTGACATTAGAAATATTCATACCATCTCTGGCATTGCCTGTGCTTCGTCTCTAAGTTTACGAATCCCCTAGGTTGACAATTAAGTGTTGAGGATTTTGCTTAAGTGCAATCCCTGCACCCAACATTTTGGCGTCGTTGCCGGGGAGGCGATTTGATTTGGTAAGAATTTTCTGCTATACAATAGAGGTAATTTTTCCTTCATTTTTTGCAGTATATTTTTGAAAAGCTTCTTTGAAGGAATTTTACTAGTGTTTATTGATTTTTGATAGCATTTTTATTAGAAATTGTTTTTCTTATTTTTCTTTCTTTTTTGAAATGAATGCCTAGAAAAGGTAGGGGTTCAAAGCCCACTAAGGGCTGAAAGAATTCTGAAAACAATTCTCATATTGGGTCTTCTTATGTGAGAAGGAAGCCCAAACCAATTCAAATCCATCACACAGGAATAGTCCACCTGAATTCTGGTGACAACAACTCAGGTGTGGTTCAGTCTGTTGGGAGCAAAAGGGAAACAATGGTAGACTGAGAAGGTCATGGGCAAAGGATTCATGAAAACCAGGTAAGTGGGGAACAATCCACTTTTGTGTTTCCAATTGTGGACCCCGATACTGTGGCACAAACAAAGAAAATTCCACCATCATCTCTCCCTCATTTCCATTGTAAATTTCATGAAGATCCTAACTCTTTTCTATTGGAGTTTGATATTTTGTGTAGAATTTATGATTATTCAAATGATGCTCAGAAGCTAATATTATTTCCTGTTACTCTCAAGGACTCAGCTTTATGTTGGTTTATGGGGTTAGGAGGAAACATTATAGCCTCTTGGGATTAGATGAAGAAAGTGTTTTTATCTAAATATCAAGAATATTGCAAAACTCGGGACATGCAGGATGATATTTTTACAATCACACAGGATGATGATGAAACTCTTGAAGACTATCTAGAAAGATTTTTGTATATTTTACAAAGATCGAAACTTAAGCTTGACTCCAGTGCTAATAGAACCTTGTTCTTAAGAGGACTTACTGATAATGCTAGAAATAATTTAAATTTGTTAGGATAAGGTGATATTCTCAGCAAACTTTCGAACAAATTTGTGAATTATGCAAGAAATTTTCAAGAAATCAGTATAGATCTGGTAGAGGAACTCAAAATAGAAATAGAAAAACTGAATCTATTGATGCGATGATTATTGGATTAGAAAATAAAATGGAAAACATGAAAATTGATATAATGAATATTGTTACCAAACAGTTGGACTCTTTAAAATTTCAACAAAAATTCATGAAGGAACAAGAGTCATTAAGTATTTTATGTCCTAAATGTATAGACAAGCATCCTCCTAAAGAATGTCCTCTTAATTTGAAAGAATCTAATAAGTGTGCTATTTGTGCAGAAGACCATATCACAGAAAAATGTCCCCCTATACTAGGACTTAAAGATGTGTTTACAGGGGGACAACTTGAAGTTGAATACTTGTATGCTATGACAGCAAAAATAAATTGGCCTCAGGTAGGTGTAGGTATGGCTCTTGAATTTTCTCCACACTATTTTGGTTATAATTCACATGCATATTCTTATCCTAACACTAATCAATAGTGGCAGTATGGAAATCAATATCATCATGGGCAACCTTATCAACTATGGCAACAAGGTTGGAGAGGGCCAACTCATTCTCCATATTCCTACCAGCCACCCATGCAGTCATATCCATCTACACATGCACCTTACCCGATTCCTCAACCTTTGAGTCAGTCTACCCCACCATTACCTTTACCTCCACCTTTTCGACCTCCTTAGTTGCCTGCTTAGCCTATGCCCAATCCTAACAATAATAAAGCAATGCAAATGATGTATGTAACAAACCCACCTTTATTCGAGTGCCAGTCCATTCCAGTTGGGGTTCATGATATTAAATTAAGATCAGGAAGGACTATAACATTAGAAAATCAGAAGCAACCTAGAGCGATTGTTGAAGAGAAAGAAGAAGAGGAAACTCTTAATCATTCTCTGAAAGTCATCACTAAGCAGTCCTTACTATCTGAATCCTTGCCACCTTCTTCCAACCGGCCTGCCTTCCCAGAAAGGCTAGTAATGGAAAGAAGTGAGCCTATTTCTGAGATTATTTTGGCATCAGAGCCTCGAAATCTTTTCAATAAGATAACTTTGCTTCAAGCCATCAAAGAGATCCCTATTTGTACTAAGATTATTAAGGAACTCTATCTTAATAAACCTAGGAGGAAGAGATTGGAACCTCAAACCATTCAATTTGTTGGTAGGGCAGCAGAGTTAATAACGGGATGTGTGTCTATGGAAAAATATATTGATCGCGGAGACCCTGTTGTCTCAGTTCAGATTGGTAATGTCCTTGTCCCTAATGCTCTTATAGACCTGGAGACAGCCATTAATGTCATGACTAAGCAAACCATGGATCAACTTTGGTTATCTCATCTTCGCCCTACTCCCACTGTGCTTGAATTAGTTGATAGATCTTAAATTAAGCCAGAAGGAGTATTGGATGATGTGATCATCTCATTAGATTCTTGGGAATATCCTACTGATTTCGTTGTGCTTCAGCTAAAGAACCCAGTAGGAGGACATCCCTTGATCTTGTGTCGACCATGGCTTGCTACAGGCAATGCATATATTGGATGTCACTCTAGTGATATGTATATTTCACATGGGGAAACTAGGAAGAAAGCTACCTTATACCCCTTTGCCAGATCCATTTAGGACCTCCGAGATACTTTATGGTTGGATCAGAGTAGTGATGAGGACACTCAACCCATTTCGTTTATCCATCAGCATACTGGGTCTTTACAAAGAAGATAAGGTTTAAGATTTCTTGAATAATATATACACTATGCCTAATTTTGAGCTATTGAGCCGGATCTTCAGCCTAGATTTTCAAGATAACCATGATTCTCATTCTTCTATACCACTGCATTCGGCCATCCCCTTGAGTACTCCTGAGCCTGATACTACTCTTGTTGAGGTTAGCCCTGGTAAATCCTTGTATATTAGTTTGGATTTGGAATCTTAGCGAGAGCAGCTTGTGAATTTGTTGCAAAACCATCTTAGTGCCTTTGCATAGGGCTATGAAGATATGAAGGGCATCCCTCCTGAAACTTGTACACATCACATCTATATTTAGGAAGGAGCCCGACCTGTCCAACAACCCCAAAGGCGAATGGATCCAGCTCTAAGAGATATTGTGAAGGAAGAAATATCGAAACTGTTGGATGTTGGATTTATCTATCCTATTTCCGATAGTCAGTGGGTCTCTCCATTAGTGTTAATAACTAAGAAAGATGGAATATGGCGTATTTGTATTGATTATTGAGAATTAAACAAAACACCTCTCAAATATTATTTCCCTCTCCCCTTCATTGACCAAATACTTTATACCCTTGCAGGAAAGAGATACTTTTCCTTTTTGGATGGCTTCAGTGGTTATAACCAGATACAGATTTCACCCGAAGATCAGGATAAGAGTACTTTTACATTTCCATGGGGTATATATGCTTATAGAGTGCTTCCCTTTGGTTTATGTAATGCCCCAGCTACCTTTCAAAGGGCAGTCTGGCCATTTTTGCTGGTCTAGAATTTGTAGAAATTTATATGGATGACTTTTCTATGTTTGGTGATTCTTTTCAGGAAGCTCTCGAAAATTTGGAAAAAGTACTTCTTTGTTGTCAAGAGGCTCATCTCGCCTTGAGTGAGAGGAAATGTAGATTAATGTGCAAAGTGGGAATAATACTTGGCCATTTGATTTCTGGTAAAGATATCCAGGCCGATCTAGCAAAGATCGAGATTATTTTGCATCTTCCTGCACCCAAAAATCAAAGGGAAGTAAGAGGCTTTTTAGGACATGCTGGTTATTATAGGAGATTCATTGAATTTTTTTCTAAGATAGCTACTCCTCTTTTCCGACTTCTAGCTAAGGATAGTGAATTTTCTTGGACCAAAGCTTGCCAACAGTCTTTTGAAACATTGAAGGAAAATTTAGTGCATGCGCCAGTTTTAAGAGGTCCTAATTGGTCTCTTCCTTTTCATATTTCCTCTGATGCTTCAGATTTGGCTATCGGGGCAACTTTAGGACAAGAGGAAAATAAACAATCCTATGTTATTTATTATATTAGTAAGAATTTCTCTTCCGTTGAATTAAATTATACAGTTACAGAGAAAGAGTTTTTAGCTATAATTTTTGCAATCAATAAATTCAAGCACTATATTATAGGATATGAAGTATTTGTACATACTGATCATTCCACGATTAAATATTTGATGAATAAACCATTGACTAGTGGTAGAGTGACTAGGAGGTTACTATTGTTACAGGAATTTAACATTACTATTGTTGATAGACTAGGAAAATCTAATGTTGTAGGAGATTTTATTTCTAGATTAGATAATCCTAGTGAAGTAACTCCTATTAATGATGATTTTCCAAATGAACACCTTTTTTATATGTCAACAAATTCTCCGTGGTTTGCTGACATTGCTAATTACTTGGTTACTAGGAAAACACCACCCCACTTGTCCACTCATGAAAAGTAGAGTATTGTTCAAAAAAGTGCTACATATTACTGGATTCAAGGAGATCTTGTTTACACTGGTCCAGATCTGATTATTCGTAGGTGTGTAAGAGAAAAAAAGGTGTTTGACATATTAAAATCTACTCATGATGAACCTTGTGGAGGCCACTTTGCTGATAAGCGGACTACATATAAAGTATTGCGTGCTGGCTACTTTTGGCCCTCATTGTTTAAGGATGCCAAATAGTATGTCAAGCATTGTGATAGATGTCAGAGAATGGGCCAACCTAATCAAACCAATGAGATGCCTTTATGCCCTCAAGTTATGATTGAGCCATTTGAAAAACGGGCTATTGATTTTATAGGGCCAATAAATCCAACCTCATTAAGTAAAAAGAATATCTTGGTTTTGTTATGAAATGAGTAGAAGCTAAAGCTGTTTCTTTTGCTACAGAAAAAGTTGTCGTTGATTTTCGTTTTACTGGAATATTTACTAGATTTGGTGTGCTTAGAGAAATCGTTTCAGACAATGGTTTGCAGTTTATTTCTAATCTAGTACAGGGTCCGGCATAGGAAATCCATGTCGTATTACCCGCAAGCAAATGGCCAGGTGGAATCCACGAACAAAGTGATCAGTCCATTCTAATAAAGACAGTAAATATGCATTGGAAAGACTGGGTTGAACGATTACCAGAGGCTTTGTGGGAATACAAAACCACTTGGAGAAATAGCATGGGACATACACCATATGAGCTGGTATATGGCAAACAGGTTTTGTTACCAATTGAATTCCAGATCAAAACTTTCAGAACTGTAGTTCAGTTAGGACTAGATCTCTCTAAGGCACAACAACAATGTCTTCTCCAATTAAATGAGTTAGATGAATTTCATAGAGATGTTGTTCAACAGAACATACTAATTCATCAGCAACGTAAAAGGTGGATTAACAAGTCTATTCAGAAAAAGCAGTTCCAACCAGGTGATTGGGTGCTCCTTTATGATTCAAGATTTAAAATCTTTAAAGGGAAATTCCATACACGTTGAATGGGACCTTATGAACTGTTCCAAGTATTTGAGAATGGAGCAGTAGAAGTTAAAAATATTGATGGACAAAATTCAGTATTCTTGGTAAATGGGCACAAGTTAAAGAAGTATTTTCAGCCACCGATCAGGAAATATTTTACACAACAAGTCCAACAACAATTTGGGATGGTAATGGTGAATGGTAATACCAACCTTTTGAAAGCATGAATTCTCTTTCTTCTTAAAAATAAAAATAAATAAAAAATAAGAAAAACGTAAAGAAAAAATATTTTCCTGTATTTATGAAAATTAGTTCACTGACATGATTGGAGAAGGATCAACCTGAAAACCAGCTTGCTGGCAGGAAGATAAAAAATGTCTAGTAAAAAGAAAATGTTGCTTGATCTTTAGATATGCTAGCTAACACCAAGTAAAAGCAGGTTCAGCAGAATCAACCTTTATACAGTTGGGGTAATTAGTAAGGATATTTTTACTCAAGTAATGCTTAATTTTCACTGCAATTATTTTTTCTTGCACCAGTGCAGGGAGACCTTCCCGAAAATTTTCCGCCTTTCTTCATATTCCACTTTCGTAATATTCTGTCAGTTTTCTTCTTCAATCCCAGGATGATTAACCTTCCCACATTCTTCTAATTTACCCTGTCCGCTTCGAAGAAATCCCAATTTACCCTTGAATTTTTTTCCTATCCCACTTCTATTTATTCCCTCTTTTGGTACTATTCCAGGAATCCCTGTAACAAAATTCCTTCCCATTCTAAAAATTCCCCTCTCCCACTTCTTTATTCCCTCATGAATTTGTTGCAGGATCTCACACATAAAGAGCGAAAGGAGATGCTCTGAAGCATCATGAAAGGGCGAAGCAAATTTTCAGTTCAAGTTGAGGAAGTCATGTGGAAATCCAGCCTATATTTTATTTAAATTCTCTTTTTTTAGATATTATGCTTGCACTGCTGGAAGCATGTCGTCCTATATGATAAAATAAGTAGAAAGGTACCAGCAAGACAACATGATTTAAGCGGTGCAAGAAGATCAGTGCAAGCATGCACCTCGTCAGCAACATAGTACAAGTTATTTTTATAGCATAGGAAAGTGGTCATCATGAAATTTATATGAAGTCCTTTCACTTAACCAACGAAGTACTTATGCTATCATACTAACTAGGAGAAAATTATTGAAAGTACAAGGTGTTTTTAAAGTTAGAAATCATGATCTTTTTTAATAAATGCTAGGTTCTTTTCTTGAATTATGAAAGAATGCAGAAATGTTCTAACCATTGCTTATCCATGATTACCACTCTCCGTCATAATCCTAAACATCCTTCCCTCATAATTATTACCTCACCTAGCTATTAAACTGTCGCCGCAAGTACTAATCTGGCCTGAACTCAAAGATGACGTGCATCTACGATGAATGAACCAGTGATACGATGGAAAGGACAACGGGGACAGTTAGATTTCTATTTATAAGGACAGATTTCCCTGGTATTGCATGTAAAAATTTCAAAACCCTACTGTTAAGAGCCGCTTAAGCAATAATGTCGCCTGTTCGAGATGAACCCTTGTCTCTCAGAAAAATAGAGAAAACTGTTGAGTATCGCAATAGTCTTGCACTATTGTGAGACTCGGGTTTTCTTTCGTTTCTACAGAAGTTTGACAGACATGATAAAGGAATGGCTTTACAGTTCGCAAGGAGTTTTAGAAACGGCCGAGTAAGAATTAGGCCTCTCAAATTCAAAGTCACAGAGGAATTCATAGCAACAACAACGGGATTAGAGGACACTGGAGAACAAGGGTTTAAGAATCAGAAGCTACAAAGGAAAAAATGGTAGCATTTCATCATTGATAGAAAGATAGAGGTAGACTAGAAATTAGGAGTTTTGTGCAGTGCCCTACTGGGTCAATGGAAAGACCTCCTTTTCATATTACAAAATCTTGTGACTTGCGAAGGAAGATACACCTGCACCTTGGTATATCAGTTTAGAATGATGCAACATTTTGAAGCCGATCGACACGTCTGGTGGAGGATGAATTTCCCTTACTTTCTACTCAAAAGCTTGGAGAAAATGGCTAAAAGCGTACATGACAGTAGGGCAGACCAGGGCAACACAAGGCTATATCATCATGGCCTGATAAAAGTTTTGGTCCTGAAAAAGTTAGAAGTAAAAAGAATGACATTGGAAGTGCTGTTAAAACAACTACACAAAGAGACAACCACTGGAAAGGGGATAGAGGACCCTACTAGCAAAAGCAAGGGCCCGAGCAAAAATGAAAAAGGAAGTCCTTGCACCAGTGCAAAAAGGAAGCGATCTGAACAGGCAGAGAAGACCTCATCTTAAAATGAGAGGATGGCTAGCGCACCAACTGAAGGGACCCCTTCGACCGCCAAAAATGACAACCTGTTAGTCCTTGCAGATGCAACAAAGTTTGCAAAGATCGAGGATGATGCTCTGTTGGCCGATTTTATCAAGAAGCCTTGGAAAAAGAGTAACGTCTCTGGTGAAGGCAAAGAACCATAGTCCCCACAGGGCGTGAAATCCCTTCTTGCACCAATACAAGAAGAAGCACCAGTGTGAGAAGAACAAATAGAGAAAGAAGCAGAAAATGAAGAAGCAAAAGAAGAAGAGAGAAGAGGAGAAGAATCAGATGACGAAGAAATAGAAAAATAAGAAAATGTGAAAAGAGAAGGAGAAAAGGTAGAATCTAGAAAATAAGAGGCAGACCTTATAGAATATGAAGCAGAAGAAGAAGGAGAAGAGGTGAAATCTGAAGAAGAAGCAGGGGAAGGAGAGGCAGGACAAGAAGAATCAAAGGAGGAAGAACCAGGAGGAGAAGAACCAGAAGAAAAGGAACCAGAAGAAAAGGGACTAGAGGGAGAAGAGTTTCCTGATGTAACCCTAGCAGATATGGAGGTCCCTGACAAAGACACAGATCTTGCCGAAACAGAAAAAGAGAAGGAATTAGTAACTCCTACTACTCGGGTATTTGAGTTAGAGCTTCAAGTACAGAATTTAGAGCAGCTTCTAGCCAAAGCACAAGAGGACAAAGAACAGAGCAGAGGAGAATTGACAGCAGAAATCCAGAAGAAGAAAAGGGAAGTTAAAGTCTGGATGTACCGGGCTGCACAATGTTTCAGGTGACTTAAAAATGTGACCAAGAAGTTAAAGAACATCAGAAAGAAGAGGTCTGAAATGTTGCAGGGTGATGACAATATGCCAGAGCAGGATTGAGCTGGAGTGCTCAAATTTTTGAAGTTTTTTGTAGAGGCAAAGAGTTGTGTGAGGACACACAATATTTTAGGGATGGGAGGATGTTAGTCCCCTAATTTTCTCCCTTTTGACCATCTTTCCCTTCCTAAATCATGACCATTTAGCGCTTTTTTACCTCTCTTATACACCCTCATCTTGCACTAGTCCAAGAATGATGATATATTTCACATGAACTTTATATTTCATATTTTTAACTTAACTTAGCAGGAATTAATTATTTATTACATGATTTCTTATTTATAATCACTCTTGTAACTTATCGATATCTCCAATGTTGTTTGATAGTCAAATTGCTTACCGTGACTGCTGATCCTAGTGTAAGATCGAATCTCATACCAGTGCTAGCACAACAAATTTTGTAGCAGATCCGCACCTCCTTGATCACCGCCTTGTTTTGCATCACTTCAGCCACAATAGTAGGTCAGATATTAGGGCAGTCGAGCTCTAGCTATGACAGCAAGGCAATCATAAGGTAGCGGAGATCGGATTTATGAACAGTTGGAGATTTGCTACGGCCAGTTTTGTTAGATTTCCTAATTTTGAAGGCCAAAAGCTAAATTCTACATATCAGTTATGTAATCGGTTAAACGATCCTTTTGGCCTTCGGCCAAGGATCTATATAATGAGGATTGTAAATAGGATGAGATGGTTTTTGATAAGTTTGTATAGAATAGAGATATTACTAGGAAGGCAGTAACAAGCTTGTATTTTTGTTATCACCCAAATCTAGGCTGGACTGTGTAATCACACATGTATTTGCGTCTATGAATTAATAAGAAAGGGAGATCCACCTTTTATTTCATGAATCATATTTTTGTTTGAAAGTTGATGAATTGATAAATTGCTGAGTAGTGCTTCTATTTGAAAGGGAAATGCGCTGGTTGGCTAAGGCCCAACCAACCCAGCACGTTTACCCTATTTTCTGTTCTTGTAATTTATGTTTATACTTCCAAGTGTGATTTAATGTACAACACATGAATTTATATTTGAGTGAAAGTGGATCCGCAGTGTGAAGTAGTTAGAATTCATTTTCCTACATCTTATTTTGGATTGGTTTCCCCACCTGGTCCAAGCAGGAGAAATAACCCTGCACTAGTGCACGTTGGTGTGCTATTCATTTCCTGCAGTTTTGTTTGATTTGGCTTTCCCCGCCTGGTCCAAGTAGGAGAAATAACCCTGCACCAGTGCACGTTGGTGTGCTATTCATTTCTTGTAGTTTTGTTTGATTTGGTTTTCCCCACCTGGTTCAAGTAGGAGAAATAACCTTGCATCAGTGCACATTGGTGCGCTATTCATTTCTGTAATTTTGTTGGCTTTCCCCGCTTGGTTCAAGTAGGAGAAATGAACCTACACCAATGAACGTTGGTGTAATGCAGCAAGCCTTTTTAGTTTACTTCCAACAATTTTCTTGCTTTCATTAATTCTTCATGACAGGATAAATTATAAGGATCGTTTCTTTATTTCTACACTCTGTTAAAATCAGAAACATTCATTTTTATTTCACAACACTTGCAGTAGTTAAGCTTGTATTTCAAGAATTAAATACTAAGTGTAAGAAGCTCTGATCTGGTCCAAGAACTAGTTTCTTGCCACAGGATTGTTGGGTTGTGTTATATTCTTTCCACGTAGTTGACAGGGGGATTGAAGGGCACCCGTAGCCCCACTTTATGGGGTCTGGGACAGTGCCCTAGAAAATTTTGGTTTTGGACCCTATGTTAGGTTGGGCGGACCCACCTATAATTTTGTGCATGATTTTCACACATGTTTTTCGGACGCGATGGTTTTTCGGTCCATGCTATTGGATGCGATGGTTTTTGGTCCATGGTATTGGATGCAATGGTTTTCGGTCCATGGTATTGGATGCTTCGGCATGTATAAATATGTATTATGACATTGAAAGGAACATAATGAGAAATCAAGCTGGTAGTCCCTGTTTTGGGATCCAGTGGGAAAATCTATGTGTATATGTGTTTTATATGTTATGCTCTCGCATTGGTTATTTTTTGTGTTTTAGAATTCGTATGCAAGTAATTTCTGTACGGGGTTAAAACCTTCATTTGGTATCAAAGCTGTTTTTGGCTTCAAGGGGATGCCTTTGTTGCTAAGGGGTTTTACTCGGGCCTGTGGTAGAACCTGTTCGGTGGGAGATCTGCGAGATCGATTCTAGTGGTGAAAAAAGATGGCGAGTGGAAACTCAATAAATTTAATGGTTAGAGTTTTGAGTTGTGGAAACTCAAGATGGAGGATCTGTTGGTTGATAAATATCAGTGGATCATGGTAGATCTAAGTACTAAACCAACGGGAGTGACCGATGAAGAATGGAAGAAGTTGGATTGAAAGGCAAAGAGCATAATACGATTGTGTGTCTTAGATTCAATATTGCTGAATGTATTAGGGGAAGCTACGACAAAGGCTTTGTGGGACTAGTTAGGGACTTTGTACCAATCTAAGTCTCTGGTGAATAAAATGTTCCTACGGAAAGAGCTGTATAA
>APFE030892888.1:0-15460 GCA_000404065.3 Pinus taeda
TTAGACTCTCATCATGTGTAGAGCATCATTCCATGTCATGGGAACACTCAACACCTTTAGCAGTTTGGTCATTGCCCTACATTATTCACGAGAAGATGTGCTTGGAACAATGTGCCCTGACCAACTTAACATTATATGGCAGTTGATCCAAGGCCTAGAAGAGGTTTGTCTTATCCCTCGAAACATGGGAGGGCAAGCACCATCGTCGATGTAATATTTCTAGTTAGCTATGGCTAATTGGAATATTCGATTTTGTTCAATTTTTTCCTTCTATAGTTATTTGTAAATAAAAAAGCGAGGAAGGGGGACATAACTCACTTTTAGAATAAAAAATCACTTCCTAGTAGCACAACAATGTGACTTAAAGGGGAGCCAAGGGGGCCAAAGGGGGACGCAAAAATGGAGCTCACATAGACACATGGAGGAACTACGCAAGAGGGAAGAAACACGTGGCAAGAGGGGAATCACGCAGGAGGAGGTGAGCCTTGGAATTGAGAGAGGCAAAGGCTATAAAAGAAAGAGGAGCCCCCTCATTTTGGATCATTCGGGTTTTGAGCATTTGTGATAGTCATTTCAACTTAGAGCACGCTAGAAGTTTAGCTAGTCTGCAGCACTGTTTAGTGCATTGAGTGTCTCCGTTTGGAAATCTCACCCTTAGCCCCAGGGGACTTCGAGTGCCTGCTCGGGCAAGGTATTTATATTGGCATTCCAGCAGTAGTTTCATCAGCATTTCGGCAGCAGTTTCATCAGCATTTTGGAAGACTGCGCAGCACTGAGAGGAGGACGCAGTTCTTTCTGGCAGGAGTCTGGGTTGAGGGTTTGTAGGAGGATTTGTGCTGAGAGGTAGAGCAGAAGATCAGCTTTTGCATATTGGAGAGTTTTGGCAGGTGTTTTAGGCAGTTTTCTGGAGGGTTTCATTCAGTGGCAGTGCAGAGCATTGAGGGACTGCGCAGAACCCCAAGGGGGTGATTTTCAGGGTTCGGTCGTTTCAGAAAAGTTTTTTGGGCTTTTCTGGGTTTCTTGAGTAGAGTCTGATTCCAGAATTTCAGCCTTTTCTGAGGAGGGGAGCAGCCCCAAAATATCATTTGATTTCTAGCAGCTACAGCGACACGATATTTCTCCAGCAACTGGGACGCAGATCAAAGAGGGGCCATTCCTTGCTATTTTGAGTGTATTTCTTCACTTGCCTGGTGCAAGTCGAGGTGCCATCTTCCTGATCACCTCCTGTACTCATTCTATTACTAAGTATAATAAAATGGCTCAGCATTCTTTGCATTTCTTGAGTATTTGCTTATGGTTATATTGTTATACGTTGCATCATTGTTATTTGTATCTCTTGAGCATTCTCAGCTATTATACCACTTGTGTGTTCTCGTATACTCCTAGACAGAGTCTGGAAAGGGCTAGGTAGCCTCCAGATCTACGCCTCTTTTCAGAGGCGACATATTTGGTAAATGCCCTCCCAATCCATCTCTGGTTGGAGTTTGCTTGTGTTTGAGGAATATTCTTGGTAAGGGATTATTACAGTGGTATCAGAGCATAGATCTGGCTCAGCCTGTGGAGCTAGCTATCTATGACACTGGGGACAAACCCTACATCTGTTACAGAGGTCGAAGATATAGGGACACTAGGCGTAGGTTGGAGAACACTTATGGAGAGGGAGATTATGTTCCGATGGTGGACGCAGAACAGGAGGAGCTTGTGGTGGACGCAGGACACAGGGAGCCTGTGGTGGATGCATATCAGGAGGATCCGATGGCAGATGATGATGAGAAGAGATTTGCGGATATGCTCCTCAAATCCATGCAGGATCTATTGAGGCAGATTGAGGTGATGGGGCAGAGATTCACGGCAGTAGAGGCCAGACAGCATGAGAGCCCACGGGTTTTTCAGGTTGGTGAGGGATCAGGTGCATCCCACCATTTGCCAGAGCAACGTGATACTGCGCAACAGGTGGCTTCACATGCCCCTACATGCTCTACCATGCCCACTTTCTTAGGAGCCGACACGGGGGCCATAGCTCAGCAGGAGGCAGAGCCCGGACACATGGGCGATTATTTTGCAGAGTACCAGGCCTATGGGCAGGAGTTCAGGGAATCCCTCTCATTCAGAGATTTTGTTCAGCTCCAGCAGGATAGTAGACCCCGCGACCATCACAGAGGGTACCGGCATTACCATGATGGTGACACCCACCGTGCAGCGAGTAGATTCCACTTACCTACATTTGATGGTTCATCAAACAGTTCGGCAAAGTCTTGGGTGGAGAAGCTAGACATTTATTTCCGGCTTAACCAGATGTCGGAGACAGAGGCCATCAAGGTGGCAACATTGCATTTGGATGGTGAGGCCCAAGATTGGTGGTTTCATGGGATGGTTACACTAGGGCACTCCACAGTGAAAACATATGCCGAGTTTACTAGGAGACTGATGGAGCGATTTGATAGGAGGGATCCAAAGCAGCATTTTGTTGAGCTGACGAGGCTCAAACAGACAGGGATCCCAGAGACCTACATTGCAGATTTCTTGAGGGTCTCTATGATGATGCCAGACCTATCCACGGCACGGACGGTCTATATGTATGTTGAGGGGTTAGCAGAGCCACTTCGGGGTTTAGTCCGATCCACTAGACCAGCCACACTCCAGGGCGCTATCAGCAAGACCCGGGACTTACAGGATGTCTTACCCAGGACACGGACACCTTACCCCCAGAGACAGACTTTTTAGTCTAAGGGGAAGGATGTGAGGATTCCACCTCCAAAGGGGAATCCAAGACGAGTACAGCGTGACGATGATGCCAGGAGAGAGCTGAAGAAGAAGCGGTTGTGCTTCACCTGTCAGGAGCCATGGGCACCAAGACATAGATGTGCTGCTGGTAAAGCACATTTTATTGAGGTCTTCTCCGAGAGCAGTGGAGAAGAGGATGACGAGGATGATGTGGAGGCAGGAGATAGCCATGCCGCACAGGGTCCTTTGCCACCTCCACTGCCAGCAACAGGTGGTGCATCTTTTGCACCCACCGGAGGGGCCCTTGCAGCATTGCAAAGAGTTCCCAAGTATCTGATGCTACGCGTACGAGGGCCAGTACGTGGCTAGCGAGTATCAGTTTTGGTTGACAGTGGGGTGACCCACAACTTCATCGATGCACAGATGGTTGAGCGGAGAGGTATACAGACAGAGAGCTTCGATGGGTTTTCAGTCTTGGTCCCAGGAGATCAAACCATGACGTGTGCTCGTTATGTTCCAGAGCTTTCAGTGACGATGGGCACGTACACATTGACTGACCATTTTTTCGTGGTCGATATTCCGGACACCAACATGATACTGGGTGTTCAGTGGCTTATCACTCTAGGGAAGGTCACGACAGATTGGAAGACCTTAGAGATGGAGTGGGATGATGAGAAGACAGGGAGGCATGAGAAGATACGGGGATAGCACACATATCTGCCTCGGACTGTTTCGACTCATCGGATTGAGCCAGTCTTCTGAGAGGGAGACATAGAGTGGGTAGTGGAGCTGCATGCATCAGAGGCAGGGACTACAGGGCAAACGGTACATCCAGAGATACAGTCTATCCTTGATCAGTATGCCATAGTGTTTGGGGAGATTTCACCAGGACAGCCACCGGATCGGGGGTTTGAGCACACCATCGAGCTTAAGCAGGGCATACAGGCCGTGATTACCACCCCCTATAGGCACCCCAAGGCCTATCGAGACGAGATTGAGCGGGCTATCCAGGAATTGCTGGCTCTAGGGCATATCCGACCGAGCACGAGTCCTTTTGCTTCTTCTGTGGTGTTGGTGAAGAAGAAGGATGGTACATTGAGGATGTGCATTGATTACAGGGCCCTGAACAAGAAGACCCTGAAGAACAGGTACCCCATACCCAGGATCGATGAGTTGAGAGGGGCACGTTTCTTCTCAAAGATTGATTTGAGATCTGGGTACCATCAGATTCGCGTGAGGGAGTAGGACATTCCCAAGACCGCCTTCAGGTGTCACTATGGGCACTTTGAGTTCTTGGTGATGCCTTTTGGGCTAACCAACGCCCCAGCTACATTTCAGTCCTGCATGAGTCACATCTTCCGTAGTCACTTGAGGAAGTTTGTGTTGGTATTCTTCGATGATATTCTCATTTACAGCAGGACTTGGGAGGAGCATCTCCAGCACATTGAGACAGTATTGCGTATCTTATAGGAGCAGCAGTTCTATGCCAAACTCTCCAAGTGTGAGTTTGGGTTGACGGAGATGTTTTATCTAGGACACATCATAGGGGTGGACGGAGTGCGGGTTCACGAGGAGAAGATCAGGGCCATCAGAGAATGGCCGGAGCCGAGAAATGTGATGGAACTTCAAGGATTCATTGGCATTTGTACTTACTACCGAAAGTTCGTTAATAATTTCTCACAGTTTGCTGCACCCTTGACAGATTTGACGAGGAAGGGGGCTTTTAGTTGGTCGGATACAGCGCAGCGAGCCTTTGACAGGCTCAAGGAGGTCATGAGCAGCTGCCCGGTGCTTGCATTACCAAGATTTCACGTAGCCATTTGTTTTAGAGTGCGATGCGTCGGGAGAGGGGATCGGCGCAGTATTGATGCAGGAAGGTCACCCTATAACCTTTGAGAGCCGGAAGCTCCTTCCGCACGAGAGGTTGTATTCCATATACGACAAGGAAATGTAGGCCATCATGCATGCATTGGCTAAATACCGGCAGTATTTGGTGGGTAACAAATTCAGGGTGAGGACTGATCACAACAGCCTCAAGTTCTTTTTGGAGCAGAAGCAGCTACAGGAGAGGCAACAGAAGTGGATCAGTAAGATCCAAACATATGACTTTGACATTGAGTATGTCAAGGGTAAGAACAATGTGGTAGCAGATGCCCTTTCACGTAGACTAGCCACATTGTCTCTTATGAGCTTGGATACAGATTGGAGGGCTCGACTCTTAGTAGAGTACTCCAAGGACAGGTTTGCATGTGAGGTTCTGGATGGGCAAGTGGCAGATGACAGGTACAAGGTGGTCAATGAGAGCATCTATTACAGGGATCGGATCTTCTTGACTGAGGGGTCTCAGACTCTCAGCTCAAGAAGAAGATACTCCAGGCATCACATGATTCACCTTTGGCAGGACATTAGGGGTTTACCAAAACCTACAGGGCCATTAGAGAGAGGTTCTCATGGAAGGGCCTCAAGGAGGATGTACTCCAGTACATCCGGGAGTGCGATGTTTGCCAGAGGAACAAGGGAGTGATGAGCCATCCCGCGGGTTTATTGCAGCCTCTTCCCATACCGGAGGGGAATTGGGAGAGTATTTCAATGGACTTCATCACAGGGTTGCCCATGGTACAGGACAAGGATTGTATATTTGTCGTCATTGATCGACTGACGAAGTACGCACATTTTTTTGCCATATTTGCACACTATACAGCAGCACAGGTGGCCGAGCTGTTCTTCACGGATATCTTAAGGCTACATGGTCTTCCTAAGACCATCATCAGTGATAGGGACACTCGTTTCATGGGCGGGTTTTGGCAGGAGCTTTTCCAATTGGTGGGGACGGAGTTGGCGCTGAGTACCAGTTATCACCCACAGACGGATGGGCAGACAGAGATAGTTAACAAGCGGCTGGAGGGCTACTTGCATAACTATGTCAGTGGGCAACAGTGAGGAATGGCTGAAGTGGCTACATCTGGGGGAGTACTGCTACAATACTTCACATCACATGTCCATTGGTATGTCAACATTCTATGCCTTATATGGGTATCATTCTTTATCTTTTGTTGACGTGATGTTTGGTGATAGCAGGGCTCCTAGAGCCAAGATTTGGATCCAAGAGAGTCAGGATATCCTCCGAGTTCTCAAGGATAACATGGCTACAACACAGAACCAGCAGAAGTTGTATGCCGACAGGGGTCGGGTGGAGAGGCAATTCGAGGTTGGGGACATGGTCTACCTACGATTACAGCCATACCGACAGTGGTCACTGAAGCAGAAGGGGGATGAGAAGCTCAAGCCCTGCTTTTATGGGCCATACAGGGTGATACACAGGATTGGACAAGTTGCATATGAGTTAGAGTTGCCCCAAGGCAGCAAGATTCTTAACATTTTTCATGTATCATGCCTGAAGAAGGCATTGGGGCAGCAGGTGACAATGACAGATGAGCTACCACCCATGGATGATGAGGGGCATTTGGTATTGCAACTGGAGGCTATCATTGATACCAAGGAGAGGCAGCTGCGAAGCAGGACAGTCCGGGAATTCTTGGTGAGGTGGAAGAATTTGCTAGATGAGGATGCCACTTGGGAGAGTGAGAAGATCTTACAGCATCCATCACTTTAGTTGCTTGAGGACAAGCAACATTTTGCCAGGGGAGACAGTAATATTCCTAATTAGCCATGGCTAATTGGAATATTTGATTTTGTACAATTTTTCCCTTTTATAGTTATTTGTAAATAAAAAAGTGAGGAAGGGGGACATAACTCACTTTTAAAATAAATAGTCACTTCCTAGTAGCACAACGTTGTGACTTAAAGGCGAGCCAAGGGGGCCAAAGGGGGACGCAGAAATGGAGCCCACGCAGACACATGGAGGAACTGCGCAGGAGGGGAATTACGCAGGAGGAGGTGAGCCTTGGGATTGAGAGAGGCAAAGGCTATAAAAGAGAGAGGAGCCCCCTCATTTTGGATCATTCGGGTTATGAGCAATTGTGATAGTCATTTCGACTTAGAGCACGCTGGCTGTTTAGCTAGTCTACAGCATTGTTTAGTGCATTGAGTGTCTCCGTTCGGAGATCTCACCCTTAGCCCCAGGGGACTTCGAGTGCCTGCTCGGGCAAGGTATTTCTATTGGCATTCCAGCAGTAGTTTCATCAGCATTTCAGCAGCAGTTTCATCAGCGTTTTGGAGGACTGCACAGCACTGAGAGGAGGACGCGGTTCTTTTTGGCAGGAGTCTGGGTTGAGGGTTTGCAGGAGGATTTGTGCTGAGAGGTAGAGCAGGAGATCAGCTTTTCCATATTGGAGAATTTTGGCAAGTGTTTCAGACAATTTTCTGGAGGGTTTCATTCAGTGGCAGCACAGAGCATTAAGGGACTGCGCAGAACCCCAAGGGGGTGATTTTTGGGGGTCGGCCGTTTCAGAAAAGCTTTCTGGGCTTTTCTGGGTTTCTTGAGTAGAGTCTGATTCCAGAGTTTCAGCCTTTTCTGAGGAGGGGAGCAGCCCCAAATCCTCATTTGATTTCTAGCAGCAGCACGGCATTTCTCCAGCAGTTGGGACGCAAATCAGAGAGGGGCCATTCCTTGCTATTTTGAGTGTATTTCTTCACTTGCCTGGTGCAAGTCGAGGTGCCATCTTCCTAATCACCTCCTGTACTCATTCTATTACTCAGTATAATAAAATGGCTCAGCATTCTCTCTGCATTTCTTGAGTATTTGCTTATGGTTATATTGTTATACGTTGCATCATTGTTATTTGTATCTCTTGATCATTCTCAGCTAGTATACCACTTGTGTGTTCTCATATACTCTTAGACAGAGTCTAGAAAGGGCCAGGTAGCCTCTGGATCTCGTCCTCTTTTCAGAGGCGACATATCTGGTAAATGCCCTCCCAGTCCATCTCTGGTTGGAGTTTGCTTGTGTTTGAGGAATATTCTTGGTAAGGGATATTACAGTCAAAGCCCTCGGAATTGGGGCATCACAGGCTATTTTATAATCAGGAGACACATGGGACCAACTTTTGTGCCCCAAACTCATTTTGAGGCCCCACATGATGACTTGCATGGAGAGTAAGCAGCCATTCCCTTGTTCATAATTTATGGAGCCCTCTCACACACTTTGGCAACAAGATGACTCAACGTGGCCCTCAAACAGCCCTACATCAACACGATGTCATCAATTCAGCTAGCAGTTGGATTGTTATTTCATAATTTGTAAATGGTACTTGGTCGGCTTGTGACCAAGGCATGTATTTTGCACATTTTTATAATGTTAGGGGCCTTGGGCCAATAATTCGAGCTACTAGGTTTCATATAATAAAACTCAACTTCATTTGTTTTGGATCATCATCACACTTGGGAACTTCGGCCTTCTTGTCAAATCAGAACTTTTTCTTTCGATTAGCTATTGAATGTCTTGGATGCATTTTGATATTTGGAGATGAAATTTGATTTTTTTTTAGCTATCTCTTGAATTTTGGATGGATACATCATATTGTCATCTTGTAAGTGCCTCTTGTTGAAGCTTCAATCCTGAAAAATATCCAATGTATGGAATTGTTGCAACTAGATTATTGTTATATTGTGCCCAAATTATTCGAGATTTATTTTGAAAGCCATTTGGTTGGAGATTGCACATGCTACTCATAGCATGACATATGATGAATGTTCCTAGTGGATGAAATTTTGTTTTTCCTCCATAAAACTCCATAAATTTGGAGTGGGTAATTGTTGAGGTTTGGTATATAGGGCATCAATTCTTTACCTCCTTGAAGACAATTATGGAAAATATGAAGCATCTCAGACTCCATAAGCCCAAAGGAAAAGGCACTAGTCCAAACCATTTCGTTATCAAATCCTTCTTTCTCCATATTTTCTTTTCCCGAAGTTTTGGTCCCCTCTTCTTGGACAACTAGCTTAGGGCATCGAGCGAAATTCTCTAGAGTGGAAGGGTGGATTCCGAGATCATAGACTTCAAGCTTAGGTTCATAGCGCAAGCCCTCAATGTTTGATAAGCATCCCCTGTGTTCTCAACCATAAAAACTCTTGCCACGGGTATGCCCTAGAAGGGAAACCCTAGTTTGCATTTCCTTGACTTGGGGACTTCTTCGAGAAGCGAGTTAAGTTGAGAAGAGGAGAAGCAAGGAGAGGCAAAAAAAGTAAGGATGAATGAGTGGAGGAAAGAGAGATCAAAGTTACTAAAGCCAAGACCAAAAAATTGAACCAAATACACAAGATGGGAAGACAATAAAGATGAACAATTGAAGCCAAGAAGTAAGAGGTTGCTGGACTAGTTGAGATAACAAATGAAAGAGGTGAGGATTGACAACTCTGGACCACAAATAGTGAAGGAAAGAAGAAAAAGTTGGCAATGCTAGTGTTTAACTGGGGAATTCAATAAACAAGTGGAAGCAACCATTCGAGCAATGGATGGAGATGCGATCCCATAGCTGCAGTCTACAGGATGCGACCACCAAGACCAAAGTCCCTAGTAGGAAAAGGAGAGGCATGGCGATTGGTCCCATCTAAGGAGAAGCCATCTCAGATTGGGCCCTACCTGAGAAGACGACCTAGAGAGGTTCATTAGAGGTGATGTAACCTAGGAATGGGGAAATAAATAAAACAAAAAGAGAGGATATAGAAGGACTTCCCCAAGTTGATTAAGAAGTAAAGAAGTATAAAGGATAATGGGTTCATGAGTACAAGTATGAATGGAGGTGTTATTGCATGAATGAGTCAACCTATCCCAGGTATCGGTGTAGGAGAATAGAGGTATGCTTGGTCATTTTCAGGGATGCCACACATCTGTATGAAGTAACTAAAGTGATACAGAGAGGCCGAGATGTTTAGGTCTATGGTAGAGTTGTAAAAAAGGTTGATGTGTGTGGAGATAAGTTGTTGTTAGGTGATGGAAAGGTTGTTCAAGGTTTTGAAGAATAGTGTTTGTGCCCTAGTTAGTCCTCTCTCTATGGTACGCTGCCCTTAAGATTCTGCTCCGAAGTATGATAAGTTTCACTCTAATTTTGTGTCCGTGGGAGAGAGAAAAGAGACGCTAACAAGGAGACATATGGACTGTGATTTCGGCCGCAAATTCTGGGTGTATTGTGAAAAGATACTATGCATATGTCTCTCCTGAAGTGGACCACATCCAACCTCGGGTAGTTGTACAAAAGTGTGAATTTATGTGCATAGTATAGGGCTAATACAATGAAGGAAAATAGGGTTAACATGGAGCAGATTCATTGGAAGGGAGAGTTTCTTTGGAGTGGTTGGATAATATTTTCCTAAAGGCCTTAGGAACACAAATTAGAGATGCCCTGGTGCTACCAACAAGAAGCAGAAGTGTGAAAGTTAAGAGGGTAGTTTTGTGGAGCCCTATTACAGTGATAAAGGTGCAAGCTTGGTACTATTAAGAGGGCAGCTTAATGGAGCCCTAGAAGACCTCATTTATAGTTTTCATTGGAGGAGCTAATGAAATGTTAGGAGGAAAATTTGTGAGCCCTAGTTCAGTGGGTTGCAGGAGGGAAAACTCATTCATAATAGGGCATATTGTAAAGACCCAAAGAACTTGATCCTTTGGAAAGGTAGAGGACATTGTTAGTGGGAAGATCAGGGAGCCAATGTTCAGTCATCTTGGAGAAGCCAAGAGTGGTTTATAGTAGCAGATAGATTGCTGGAAATGAAAGCATTTTGATGTTGGAGAAGTTGCAGTGATTAGCAAAAGAGGAGGCAAAGTACTTGCTAGATGTGCTCAAGGTACGTGGATTGAAAGGACTATTATGATCAACCAGGTTAAGTGTACTTTGTTCAAGGCAAGATTGGTGGTCATAGTTGATGACACCAAACCCTAGTTGTGTCTTGTACTAGGGTTCTATGGAAGGGCCATGATCCATCATATGGGAGCCCTAAGATTGTTGTATTAAAGTTTGTATATAACAAGTTGTGGTCTGAAAAATTGACTTGTGTACAACTTGATTCATTGTTATTTGTTATTCCATTGTGCAAAGTGCTTTTGTTGTGGCATTTGAGTGTGTTTGTGATCGTGATATTAGACTCAAACCTGAATTTTAAGTGTCGTGGAAAATTCAACAGGTTGTCTGCATTATACTAGCCGTTGGAAATGTCCAAGCCCTCGTTAAAGTAACGTTGTGCAAGAAAAGTGGAAAGTTTGAATTCCTAAGCACTCAAGATACTTTTTCAAACAAGTCAAGCCATTCTTTGATGGAACATTGTATGCTTAGGTCAATTCGGGCCTCCTTTTGTCAAATTCATCCTCTAATTGGTGGGACATCTCACCTCATTTGAAGGATTTATGTAATGCGATGACAAAAATTGTAATTTTACTTAGTCTCCAACCATTTTATGTATGAAAAGTCACTTATCTTTTGAAGCAAAAGGAGGAAATGTGTTGAGAGCCTCATCTATAAATACATACCTCTCTCTCCTTTGCAAATCATTGTGATTTGTTGAGATCATCTTGCCATAATGTGAAATATTTTCATGAAATCTTTGGTGTTCATCTTGAAGTTTATCTTTCTTGGTTGATTTCAAATATTCCTAAAGAAATTTGCAAATAACTAGAGAATATTACACAGACTAACTAGATTGATCAATTTGAAGAGCAACTTTATCACTTGTAAAAGGATGTCTAGGGTTTTATTCGCACATCTCTCTCGTTTGTGTAAGGTAGAGTTTGTCTCTCTTTGTTGGGCCATGCCCTAGTTCTCCCCACCAAGAGTTTCAATTTATTTTGCATCATAGTTGAGCTAATGGTTGACGGCTTTCCCCTAAGTAGGATCCTTTCTTGTAGGGCTTGATTTCAAAACTTATTCTTGATTAGCCTTGAGGTGATTTAACTTCTAGTGTTCCTCCTCTAGCCATAAACCACAAGCATGGACTAACCAACTTAAGACGAGCATCAATTTGACCCCATAGCCCTAGTGGAAATAAAGCACACTCCTCATCTCTTTTTACTAAGTTCTGCGATTGCCCTTAACTTTTTATTATTTAAAAACCCTTGAGAATAGAAAAAAATACAGAAAAAATAAATTATAGAAAAATATAAGTATCAAAGATAAAAATTGATCCCAAGAAGTTTTTTACTTTTATGTCTAAACAAGATTTGACTAATTACATTTTGATTCTAGACTCATTCTTTAGAATGGTATGCCACATTGAATATCTAAGAAAGATAGTGCCCCCTCTCCTTTCTTGCATTTAATTTTGATCTAAAAAATGTGTAAGGGTTTTGAAGGAGATTTTAGAAATCTGATTTTATCTTCAGTAAGTATAGCTCAAGTATTGATAAAATCCCTTGCCTCGAGATACACAAAAAGTTGATTCTAACCCTTCTAATCCCCAGCAACATTTCTAAAGTTTTCTAATTGACTATCAATCACTTTTGGAAGTGTTTTCAGTTGTCCTAACAATTGCAACATTTTTCATGCTAATTGGGACACTTTCATTTTTCAACCCTAGGGAATTGGTGCCCCAAAATTGAGTAACAATTTCTAGATTTGAATAACTTTTTGAATAATCAATACTTTGAAGTGCTAGTATGTTTATTTTCATTATATTTCATTATAATATCATCTCAAATTCATATTCATAAGTTTCTATAGCATTTTTGGGCTTATGAGAGGCCCTAGAGTCGGATTTTCTTGGTTGGTTTCTGCAAAACTTCATGTTTGCATCTGTGTAAATGCAAGGTAAATCATCATTTCATGGTTTAAATACCGACATTGTTGAGGGCCTTCATAATCAATCGTGTCTCTTTTGTCAATGTTACTTCATTCATAAATTTAGTATTTTCTTCATTGGTTTGTGTTTTCTACAGTAATATATCATACATCAGATCAAATCTATTTTTTCTCTTTAAATCCTACCCTTCATCATTTCACTGTTTGTAGGCTTTGGTCATCCTAATACTTTTGATGATGCTTGTATAGTTTGGAATACCCCCTATGGAATTTTGGGAGTTTGTCAAAAGTGAGAGGAGAGTGTGCTTAGGTGAAATTAGGGGCATCTGATGTGTGCTTACCATTTGGAATCTTGGCCAAGCCTTTATAAGCCTGCTAATATGAGTGGTAATAGGTCTCTAGGGTAAGGGTTTAGTAAATATAAAATCCCCTACCACCAAAAAGAATTAGAGAGACTCCCCCTGAGATATAGAAGAGTAAATGAAAACGCATTAGTAAAATTAGCAAAATCTGGCATGATTGTTAAAGTGAGGCAATATGCTACCACAGGGAAGAAGAGAAGTGTTACAACTCAATTTTAGAGAAAATTAAGAAAAACTAAGAGGAAGCGAATGAGAAAGGGGAATGCTAATAGGTCTATTAGGATTTTACCCTTCATTAAATGCCTAGTGCCATAGATTAATTAAAATTCACAACATGAGGATAACAACCAATTAAAAACGAAACCAAACTAACATGGGGTTATCTCATAAAATTCCTTTGATGAGATAACTAACCTAAGTGCTAGATATGAATGAGAGGAAAACCAAAACAATCTAACCTTGTTGCCCCAACAGAGATGATCGTTGGGCATTGAGCAACTTCCACGTGATATTGCACCTATTAATGATCCTCCATGTGCTGAAATGTTGAGCTTGAAATCTTGGGCGTTGGAATTTTTTATGATGTGCCTGTTACCCAACAAAATGCATAACCCCATAGGAGAAAACTTTTCTCCTACATTGTGTTGATTTAGGGTAGCATCAGATGTGCTCTAGCCACGAAATTTGGTGGAGAAGTTGGGGCACATGAGATCTCCAATACCGAAAAAGGGTTTGGGCAGGTTCTAAACAGATCAGGAGATATTAAAATAATCAATATTTTTAATGGAGTCCCTAAGTCTAAACTTACGGAAAATAAAATATTAATGTGTATTAATATGAATCTGGTTAGAATGGTCCAAAAGACATGGATCAAGACAGATCTAATCTTAGCTATTGATTAGGGACTTAATCTTGGTCGTTGATATGTCAATAAGAAAAGTATAAGAGGAAGATTGAGGGTGAATTGGAGAACACACCAGAGTGATCAGTCATTCTATTCTCTAGAGCGGGGTTTGCTAAGAGAGATAGAATTAGTGATTGAGAGATGCAACTGAGAGGCATTTCAGTACAAAGAGCAATGTTTTAAGAAACGGTCGGGTCAACTTCAACCCGGCCGAGTTGGTCCGTTCCATAGGCCTGGGCAGCGAAATGGTGGCTAACCCGGTTCGGACGGCCGAGTCATTGCTGACTCGGCCGAAACGGACCGAGTCCGCAATAAAACGGTCGGGTAGCTGGGCGGAGGAAACCGGACGCAAAGCAAGAATTTTAACTTGTTTTTTGGGGATTTTAAATTGGTTTTAGGGTTGGTTTGGAGTTCAAAGAGTTATGTAATATTGCCAATAGATCTTTGGGGTCTATATCCCCCTCCCAAAACCTATTTAACTCACCCAAGAGCTCTCATTCTCTCACAGCAATCTTATGCATTTGAGTGAAAATCTTCTTTGAGAGTTAGTGAGCAGTTCTTGAGCTTGTTTTGGAGCTGCAGTGAGGAGTCTTGGAGGAGCATTGTAGCTGGAGTGAGGAGCTTCTTGGGCAGGCATTTGGAGCAGCATTGAGGAGTTGATTCTTGGAGCAAGCTTGAGGAGGCAGTTTGTGCCTGGAGGTATTTTTTTTCACCTCTATAAATTTGTTTTTGCTTAGTAAATTTGAGGTGCATATCTAGAAAGTTTCGAGACTGTTTTTTGTCACATAAATAAACATTGAATCAAGGTTTTTTTTTTTTTTCATTTTCAGATTGTTTGCTTTCATTTCCTATTCCAAAAATGGCACCTAAAGCAAGAGATGTTGCATGGGCATATGTTGAAATGGTTGATAGTCAAATGCCATGCAAATTTTGCCATAGGAAAATTAAGGAGGGTCCAGGGGGCATTAATAGGCTGAAGCAACACTTGGCAGGGATTAGAGGCCAAATTACCCCATGTGAATCACCAGAAATTGGGGAGATTAGGCAGAATATATTGCCCAGCATTGAGAAATTTAAACAAGATAAGGCTAGGCAAAAAGAATTACAGGCTGAAATTGGGAGGAAGAGGGAGATACAAAAAATGATGGGTGCCAACCCCCATTATGATTTTGAGGGTTCTTCCTCTATCCCTCAAACCAATGCATCCAATCCTTTCTGATATGTTCCTCCCTCTTTTGGTTCTATTCAAGATAAGGGAAAGGGTAGAATGAAAAAGGGTGATGTGACTATCAAAAGTTATTTCACTTCGGCCTCCTCTCCATCAGATGCATATGGTCCTGAAATTTTTAAACCTCAAATGCACCCACTTTAGATGACCATTGGAAGAAAGAATTGAGGGAGACTGCTTGTGATTACATAGCTAGATGGTGGTATGATGCTGATATCCCCTTTAATGCTGCTCATTCACCATATTATGAGCCTATGTTTGATGCCATACATGCTGCTGGAAAAGGTTTCAAAGGCCCTACTATGCATGAGCTAAGGGGGGTTCGTTTGCAGAAAGAAATTCAATCCATTAATGAGTATTTGCAAGAGTTCAAGAACTCATGGGCGAGAATAGGGTGTACAATCATGTCAGATGGATGGACTGATCAAAGAAACCGTACCATCATAAACTTTCTTGTATTCTGCCCACAGGGAACCATGTTCTTAAAAATCAGTTGATGCATCTGATAAGGTAAAAGATGGCCACTTGTTGTTTCAGTTATTGGATCAGGTTGTTGAGG
>APFE030892890.1:8766-40609 GCA_000404065.3 Pinus taeda
TTTCGGTCCATGGTTTGGACGCGATGGTTTTCGGTCCGTGGTATTGGATGATTCAGCATGTATAAATATGTATTGTAACATTGAATATAATGAAAAAATCAAGCTGGTAGTCTCGGTTTTGAGATCCAGTGGGAAATCTCTGTGTATATGTGTTTTATGTGTTATGCTCTCGCATTTTTATTTTTTCTGTGATTTAGAATTTTTATGCAGGTAATTTTTGTACGGGGTTAAAACCTACACACACTTCCAAAGGCTAAAGGGTTGAAGGGTGGAGGCTTTAGGGCTTCATCATGTGATCATGTTCTCTAAAGGAAGAGGCAATCAAGTCAAGGTGCATGGTGAAAGTTCGAAGGACAAATGAGGAGGCTTTGGGATTCCCAAGTGCGTTGTGATATCAAGGGAGAGAGTGTTGGTGCGAGGCACACTCCTAAAGGCTAAAGGAGGAGGATTTAGGCCTTTCGGGTGCACTCATGTGCTCAAGAGGCCCAAGAGGGTGCATGACAAAAGTTTGAAGGCTGAAGGATGAAGCTTCTTCCTTTAAAATGTGATGATGTGCCCAAAGGGTCAAGAATATGCATGGCACATTATGGAAGTTTTAAGGGTGGTTACTAAGGCCTTCTAGGTGCACTCAATCATTTAAGCAGGGTGCATTCCTTTGAGTTGAAGGAGTGCGTTCAAAGGAAGGCTTGGTTTTAAAGGGCGCAGTTCAGAACAAGGAATGGAAAAGGGCTTAAGGAGTGCGCTTTTCACTCTTGGAGGGTGCATGGCACACTTCTGAACAATGAAGGATTCCCAATAAAATATTCAAAATGCACTCATGTGCTCTTTGCCTTAATGGGTTTGCTTTGAAACCAAAATTTCTCCAAGTCTCGAAGATTAGAAAAGGGGCGAACATTATGAGTTTAGAGATAAAATGAAGTGTGACACATACCAACTCATCAAGAAAATTTTTAAAAACTTGAACAATGATAAGTAAACATCAAAACACCATTTCCCAAACATTCCCCATACACAATGGGTGAAGTGTGTGCGGCTGTGACCAATAAGTGTCATTTTAAAACAACAAATATGCTATGACCAGGAAATGCACGAAAGATGTTCTAATAAATGTGACGATGCTTGAGACCACTCAAGAACACTTGAAACATATAGGACGACATGAAACAACACTTGATGACTAAGGCAACACCTAATATGATGATAAATTAGGCCCCAAAATTTGAATGTAGTGAAATTTTGGAGGGTGTTGTAGCAGCGCCAATAGGCCTCTATCATGTACTACAAAAACAAAAACAAAAAACAATCTCTTGTGTATGAAAAAATATGAAATTAAAACCAATCCAAGAAAAAATGTATCTATGGTATCTCCCTAGCAAGAACACCAAAAATTACAGGCCTTGTAATTACCTTTCTATTTTCTCATAAAGACAACCAAAAGAATGTGAATTTAATTGTCAATCCAGGGCCCATATGGAATTGTGAGTTACCATGCACTATATATGCAAGTTATGCTCTTTACTTCTGATGGTCTATTTTATGGTTGTAGTATTAATGATTACTTTTGTGGATGGAGTATATATAGCTCACAAGCGTGGAAAGGTTCCCAAATTTAGAAGTAAAGTGGCTAAAGATATTTGTGGGAAAATAAACATGTTTACAAGAAATCAAACATACTTGCAAGAAAGTGTTGGCAGCATGGTATCGGCATTCATGGCAACCACAAAGAGTCAGCCACCTTTGCATTGACGTCAACAACCAGATGACATTGTGCATGGCATTGATTAGTTTTGATGTGTTTCTCATGTTGCAAAGGTGCTTGCACAAGTGTTGTTGTAGGCACTTACAAATATGGGTTGGAGAAGTTTAAGTTTACCATGTTAACAACAATGATCGTAGCTTTTCTTCTATCACCTGAGGATAATGATAGACTACCGTAGTCTTAACATTTTGTGCCTATGAAATCCTTCCCAAGCTTCTCAACATATTCCCACAACACTTCCTGTAGGTATGAAAGTAAAAACCATGAGCTTAACCCATGGAAATTACCCAAGGTAAAGGAATTCATCAAGTTGTTTGAACTCATATTTGATGTTCACAAGAAAATTGACTTTGTCTTGGTACTTGTTATAACCCTATTTGCCTCTCTACTATAGTGAGAGAAAATGAAGTTCAACTTACCTCAGTTGCTGGCTAGAATGCATCCCCTTTCATCTTGTTTTTACTTATGTGAGATTTGTTCCATGTTAAAAGGGTGGAATTACATAATTTAGTAATTTCTCATAATTACTTTGTCAAAGTTTTATAATTATGAGATAATAATTATTTCATAATTGGGATAATTGAGGAAAATATCAAAGACCATGGTCACTTCTACTAGACCTCTCACATTAGATAAGCCTATGGAGCCAATCTATAACTCACCTAAGGGTATTGTTCACAAGTTAACACATAATCCATATGTACGGGCTGCCCAACACTACATTATTGTTGAGGATTTAGCCCAAGTTCCTTGTGCCATGTCTTCCTTAGAGGTTTTGCAGAGCTGCCCTCAACAACACAAAGCCTTACTGACTATGATAGGGGATGGATATTTCAGAGTCTAATTTCAGTAATTTTAATGTTGATGCTCCTCATTATAGGATTTCAAACCAAATTTCCTTCTAGATTTTTGCGTGAATCTTTCACAAAATTATTCATTGCACTCTGGTGGATAAAGTCTCTTCTACTTATGTTATGACAACATCATGCTATAAAGCTCTCAGTTCTCCAACACTCGCTAAGTCTACTACCACTCTTTAGGCATTCAATGGACACCATTTTCTACCTCAAGGGGTTCTTCTTATGTTTTCCATTAAGCTAGGGGGCAAGATTGCCTATGTTGATGTTGAAGTCATTGACACTCCCTTGGATTCTAACCTACTCCTTGGCCATAGTTGGTTTTGTGCTATGTGCACTATAATGTCTGTGATATGTTTTGTTCTTTGCTTTCCCGATGAAGGCAAGATAGTCATGATCAATTAGTTGGGGTATTTTGTGGCATTGACCCAACTTACCACTACGGTGAATTTTGTCTCACCTTTTGGAAATAACCCTGGAAGCTATGAGAGTGTTTTTGTGGATTGCTTAAAATCTAATCTCTTATTAGAGTTTTTCCTTTAGCCCCACCTAACATTCATTAGTCTTCTACCACTATTCCCATGCACATCATCTCTTTTGACATCTGTGGACCCCATAAGTCTCCTAACCCTTGTAAGGTGTCTCCTTCTATAGATATAGATCATCGTGGTGAGCATGTAATTGATTTTTTGTAAGATATTGCCTCCTTGGAATTCCCATAAGTACCTATTGAAATTAATAAAAAAATCCATCCTAATATGGAAAAGAACCAAGATCCTTTTCCACATGGTCCATCACCTCACCTCTTCCACATGACTCCCTTGATGACAAGTCTTCTTCTCAACAATTCGTCTTGGAGGTCACAAATTCACCTATTGACTATCCTAGGGAGATTAGTCCTCTTGATTCATCTAGTCTTATCGAATTGGAAAAGGTATAGATTAGCAAAAAAAATCTTTAGTTGACCCAGGGGGCATCTCCTCAAACCTCCTTGGAAGCACCACCCATTGACCAATTCAAGTCTTAGGTTTCTAATGTTGAACTTGATAATGAATTGTCCAACTCATATCCACTTATTGGTGAGTGTCTTGTACCCACTTTATGTCATGATATTCCTTGTGAAGGCACTCCACTATCTCATGAGACCACTCACATTATATGTCCTCAAGTCATTCTTAATAATGTTATGGTGCTAGGTGATGAGCCCCAAAAATGGGTAACTTATTGGGCTCAGTTTGCCTATTATTCTTGATTAATCCACCATTCTTCATAGTTTATGTATGCTTTGGAGTATATTTATGTTAATTCAATGAATGAGAATAGTCACTTGACCATGAAGTCTAATACGTGGTTATTGCAGATTTTTGGACAACTTTTGGACCAAGGTCAAGCATTTATGAGCCAGTTGACAGCCAAATATGAGGGAACAAGGCTGAGGATTTGTAGGAAGGGTGTCTCCTGCACTAAATGGCCCCTTCCTTGAGTTCTCCACCATCAGCTCGGAGTACATCAGCCCACCAAAGATGATTCCCAAGGGCAGCCAAGCAACTTTTGTGAAGTCGCTGATTACTTGCAGTTTGAGTAGCCAAGCCCCTTGAGTTAAGGAGGGATATTAGAGGTCCTCATAGTGCATAAGTAGGAAGGTTTCCAACCTTCGTAGTTTACTTATTGAAAATTGTGTATTTCGCACTTTAGTGTTGCTCTGCCTTTCGGCTCATTTTGGAGCTTTTGCTGTAAACATTTTTGTGACATGGTTATTTTCTGAGTAATGGAGATCAGTTTCATTTTGCATCAGCTCTGAGCTTCTTCTTAGGAGCCTGTAGTTCTTGGGGTTGGGCCCAACCCAAGTGTCAGGACCTCCTCTATGTACTGTTATATGTTTTTGCTGTATTCATAGAATAATTTCTGCTAGTATATTAAAAGCTTGCTTGGTTAATTAGGTCGTTTTTGATGATTGAAATATATTTTCATGTTTCAGGTTGATTTTATAGGTTGGTAATAGAAAATATCTTCAAAAAAGGCCATCAAGCAACCCCTGATCTCACCTCTCCCTCCTTGGGGCCATGAGCTAAGACCAAGGTGTCCTTACTGCCACAAAAACACTGTTCTTGCTTCTTCATGCAATTTCTAGTGTTAGATTCTTCGTTGCAAAAGTTGGTACCAGTTGTGATTACATTCTTAGATCCACTCTTTCTTAGCTTTCATAGTTATCTTACATGATTTTCTACCAATAAATTTCTGTTCATCATGGTTGCTGGTTTCTAGGTCAAAATAGGTCAAAATAGTTAGATCTTTGGTTTGCATAGTCTTTGTTTGGTAAGTTTTGGAAAATAGTGTATAGAACACCTATGATACCTCCTTGCCTACCCTTCCTCCATCAGAAAACCTACTCCAACCCCCTATCTCAGATTCCTCCCCTTCATTTGCCACCCTTTTCTGATTTGCCCTAATTTATACATTCTTGTGCATCATTGCTCCTTCCATCCTTAAACAAAGCCAATCACCTTAATCACTCCTTAGCCTCATTCACTAGGTCCTAGACCCCTTAACATCCTTATCCAACCTCCATTTCCACTTTTCCACCTTTCTTCCACCATCAACCCTCCAAAATCCTCTTTCGGAACATTCTGTAGAACATCTTGTAGAACCCCTGCAGACTTCCTGTAGAAGTTCACAAGGGTGGTTTTTCGAGATCTGAACACTGTGAAACTCTCTGGAAGGGTGTTAGGGACCCCTTAGGCCCTCTTCTCACCTTCCCAAGCTCCTATAAACACCTACCCCATTTCCTTTTGCCAATCAACCTCTGCATAGTAAAAAACAGTTAAAGCACATGCATAATAATTCTGACAACTTACTCAAAAATACAAAAAGATCCTTTTCAGATTTCACTTTAGAAGTAGCTTAGACACATGCACTTTACCTGCCCAAGAGTCAATGGCATCCATTTCTGTAGCTTTCATCCTTCTTCTAGCACTAGTAGGGTTAGTCGGTAAAACTAGGGTTTGCTAGGGTTTGTATTTCCTTTCAGCTTTCAGCTTCCTTTTGCAAGTAGATTAGCCTCCTTTGAGATAGCTTTCGTCCATCACAGTTAAAAGCTTCTTCTAAGAGCTCATAGAAGTTGGCTTAAGCTCCTAGTGGACTTGTGCCAGTTGACCCAGTGACAGCCTGCGGCAAGAGCTAGTACTTGTGCATATAGCACCTTCGCTTCCAAGTTTGTTACGAACTACCGGGTTGATAAAAGTAAAGAAGGGAGTCCCAGGAGTTGCAGCATTATTGTTGCAATACTAGAACCCACCATATTTTTTGCGCCATTGCCAAGGAAGCATCAGAGTATTTGTGATTGCTGCTTTTCTTCTATTTTCTGCTGCAACCTTCTACTAAGTAGTTTATTTCAGCAAGAGTAGAGTAGTTGTCTCATTTCCATTCTGCAATTTTATTTCCGCAAAAGTAGATTCAATATTTTATGCTTTCATTTCATTTATGCAAACATAGATTAGATATTTCCTACTTTCATAGATTATCATTTCAATTCTACAATTTCAATTGCAAGCGTAGATTAGCATTTCAATTACACAATTTCAATTCTGCAAGTGTAGCTTAGCATTTCATTCCTGCAATTTCATTTCAGCAAAATAGATTAGTCCTTTCCTGCTTTCATTTCAATTTTTCATTTTCATTTTAGTAAGATAGATTTTAGTTAGTTGTAGTTCATTCAATTCCAGTTTTGCAAGTACAAGTAGAAAAAACCCCAAAAATCAGCCAAAAATATTCCCTTTCATGCCTCGTAGGAACAGAGACAATATAGGAAAATTCTTACCCAACACCCCCACTACATCACTAACTCATCCTTATCTCTTCTTCTGTGGCAGTGATCCAGAAGAACCTATAGGTGAACCTCCAGAGATATACAAAGATCCTATAACAGAAGAAGAGCAAGAGAACATTCCTCTTGAGACCATGGCTAAACACAGGAACGGTATAGGAGATGAGGAGAGAATAGAAGGTTCCTTTCCCATCCGAGAGACCAATGGGGACATGAAAATGAAAAACATAAGTCCCTCAGCCTTACCTCACTTCCATGGATTGACCACTGAATACACTGATACCTTCTTGTTTGAGTTTGTTGTCCTTTGTCGAACTTATGACTATGCAGAAGATGAGCAAAAGTTGAAACTATTTCCCTCTACCCTCAAGGATGCAGCCCTACGCTGGTTCATGGGGTTACCTGGAAACAGTATCACAACTTGGGCTCGAATGTAGCAAGCCTTTAACAACAAATACTGGGACTACTGTAGGTCAAAGGAAACGAAGGGAGAAATATTTCGGATGACCATGGGAAGTGATGAATCTTTAGAAGACTATGAAGAAGGGTTCCAACTTAATTATAAAAGGGCCAAGTGCACACTTTACCTTGAATCTCTGAAGTTGTTTTTGCTCCGAGGATTCCCTGAAGACCTTCTAGATACCCTCCATTTGCTAGCTGGCGGAGACATCTACCAACTACCTTATGATGACATAAAGGCTGTGTTTAGAAACCACTCTAGGGTAGCCCGGAAAAGAGGTAGGGGTAATCCAGTTTTAGCTAGTGCCACCTTCTCCAAACATGAGTTTACAAATCAGATGGAAGACCTTAAAAGTGAGGTGAGACAAACCATTGCCATGCAACTGGATACTTTCTGAATCCAACAAAAGAAAGAGGAAGCTGAGAGGGCTTTGGCCATCTTTTGTCCCAGATGTACAAGGAAGCATCGTAAGAACGAGTGTCCATTGCACTCAGTAGAGGTATGTTTCGTTTGTGAGGAAGACCACCCTACAAACCAGTGCCCAACCTTACCCAGACTTAGAGCCATGTACCAAGGGGCTGAGGGAGCCACTGAACCACTTTACTTCCTCAACCAAAGGAGGCCGCATGGATCCAGACCTTACCAGCAGGGGATGCAAGGGACATCCCAAACTTATTGCAACCCCAACCAATCCACTCATATACCTTCTTGGGGTCCCCCTGCTCATCCTTCCTGGTCTGCACCTCCTCCTTGGTCTTATCCATCTCAATACCATACTCAACTTGCTGCTCATTCGTTTCATGCTCATGTTCAGCCACAACCTCAGTGGAATGCACCTCACCTGGGGTGGAGGCCCCAATACAACTCTCCTCCCACTATTTTTCCTCCACCACATGCTCAACCACAACCATTACCTCCTGCTCCTCCAAGACAACCCCAGATGCCTGCTCAATCGAACCCGAACACCAATAACAGACAGGCCCAACAAGTATATACTGGAGAGACAACATGCCCTACCTACATTGTGGAGATTCAGGAGATCAACCTACGATCTAGGAAGGTCCTTATAGATCGTCAGCCTCCTCGTCCAGAGGATGAGGAAGAGAAACAGGAAAGTGAACCCAAAGCTATTCCACCCTTTCCTGAGAGACTAATGGTAACCACGCAACCGAACCCAGAGGAGACTGAACTTTTGGGAGAACTTAAATAGTTGTGTGTGAAAATACCACTTCTCCAGGCCATAAAAGATGTACCAATCTACAACAAATTGATCAAGGAGAAGTGTTTCAGGCACCCAGGTAGGTGCAAGAGAGATGCCCCAACTATCAATGTCATAGGACAACTATCTGATCTGATGTTGGGACAAGTAATCTATCCAAAATATTTGGACCCTGGGACTCTTGTAGTTGATTTCCACATCAATGACACCATAATCCCCCACACCCTGATTGATCTAGGGGCTGCCATTAATATGATGACTAGGGACACTATGCTCAAACTTAACCTTCAAAGTTCCCTAAGAAAGACCTCGACAGTACTACAGTTAGCAGACTGCTCCACTGTGACTCCCGAAGGGATTGTGGAGGATGTCATGGTCTCTTTTGATTCTTGGTAATACCCTGCGGACATCTTCGTCCTTCATCCAAAGGAAAAACTCACTAGATACCCCTTCATTTTGGGAAGGCCTTGGTTAGCTACTGTGGATGCTTACATTAGTTGTCGAGCTGGGAGCATGACCATGAAGAATGGGCCTATGTCCAAACAGCTAGTCCTATATCCTCCTGCCCAACCTATGCTAGAACATGACTTACCTCTCTGGTTGGAGGAGGAAGATGAGGATGAAGTCTACTCTTCACGAGTGTGCACAGTGGAAGTCACCCGGAGAGGTCCTCAAACCGAGGATGACCTGATTGAGAATTTGATTCAAAATCTGCCTCCCAGTGTGCTGCCATTAGAGGAGTTGGTGGAAGGTACCCAAGCCAGCGCTGTAGTGGACCTCTGTGTAGCTGATCTGACCACTCCTAGAGTTAAGAATGTGGAATTTGGCCCTGAAAGAACCTTGAAGATCAGCTCATCCCTATCCCCTTCTTAGGAGAAGAAGTTGTGTAGCCTACTGAACCGCCATTTGGATGTTTTCGCTTGGAGCTATAAGGAGATGAAAGGAGTCCACCCTTCGATTTGTACCCATCACATTTATATTAAAGAGGATTGTAAACCAATCAGGCCGCCTTAGAGGAGAATGAATCCAGCCCTTAAGGACATTGTTAAAGAGGAATTGCAAAAGTTGTTGGATGTAGGATTCATCTACCCCATCTCTGACAACGAATGGGTTTCTCCTCTAGTGCTTGTGCCCAAGAAAAATGGGAAGTGGAGAATCTATGTAGATTATAGAGAACTTAACAAAGCTACCAAGAAGGACCATTTCCCTTTGCCTTTCATAGATCAAGTGTTAGATGGGCTGGCAGGGAAGAAGTTCTTTTCTTTCCTAGATGGGTTCAGCGGGTATAATCAAATCCAAATCAGCTTGGAAGACCAAGATAAGACCACTTTCACTTGTCCATGGGGTACCTTTTCCTACCGGGTCCTTCCCTTTGGGCTATGCAATGCTTCTACCACTTTCCAGAGAGCAGTACTGAGCATATTTGCTGAGCTGGTTCATGATTCGGTGGAAATCTATATGGATGACTTTACTCCTTACGGGTCCAACTTCCAAAAAGCATTGACTAACCTGGGAAAAGTTTTAACCAAGTGTATTGAAATGAACTTCCCTTAGTCCTGAAAATTTGATCCTGATGATGAAGGACCGTGTAGGTCATACAATTTCTCAGCAAGGTTACAGGTGGATCCTAACAAAATTGCTATCATCCAAAAGGTTCCGCCTCCTCAAAAGGTAAGAGATGTTCGGAGTTTTCCAGGCTTAGCAGGATATTATAGAAGATTCATTAAAGATTTTAGTAAGATAGCCTCGCCATTGTTTGGTCTTTTGGGGAAAGATGTTGAGTTTATATGGACTGACAACTGTCAAGAGCCTCTGGATGGGTTGAAAGATAAGCTGGTAACTGCCCCAATCTTGAGAGGTCCAAATTGGGCCCTACCTTTCCACATCCACACTGATGCCTCGAACAAAGCCATAGGGGAAACCTTAGGACAAGTTGAAGAGAAGCTACCATATGCCATATACTTTGTCAGCAAAAACCTGTCCAAGGCAGAATTAAACTATACTGTGACCTAAAAAGAGCTCCTAGTTGTAGTCCATCCCCTAAACAAGTTCGGACACTACATCATTGGTTATCAAACATTCATACACATTGATCATGCTGCGATTAGGTATTTGATGAATAAACCTAATGTAAATGCTCGTATCATTAGATGGTTACTATTATTGCAGCAATTTGACTTGACCATTGTTGACAAGCCAGGCAAGGAAAATGTTGTTGTTGATTTTCTATCTAGATTAGATTTGCTTGCAGGTGAAAAAGGGACGGTAGATGATCAAATGCCAGATGAACACTTGTTTGCTATTTCAGTACTCTCTCCATGGTTTGTTTATATAGCAAATTACTTGGTTTCAACACAGTTCCCTCCACACCTATCCTCAAAAGAGAAGAGAAAAATCGTGAGGAAAAGTGCCCAATTCACTTGGATTGGGGGCAACGTGTTTAAACTTGGCCCAGATCAGATCTTGAGGCGTTGTGTCAGGGAGGAGGAATTTTTTGAGATCCTCCTAACCTGTTGTGATGGACCGTGTGGAGGTCACCTTGCAGCCAAAAGGACCGTCTTCAAAATTCTACAGGCAAGCTACTATTGGCCCAGTCTTCATCAAGATGTCAGAAGATACATTAGCCAATGTGACCGGTGTCAAAGGATGGGGAACCCGACTCCGAGGGATGAAATGCGCCTCCAACCTCAAGTGACTTTCGAGCCATTTGAGAAGTGGGGCATGGACTTTGTGGGTCCTATCAATCCTCCTTCAAAGCAAAAGTCTTACATCATTGTGTGCACGGACTACCTGACAAAGTGGGCAGAGACAAAGGCAATCAAGGTAGTGACAGAAGAAAAATTCACTGAGTTTTTGAGGGAAAATATCTTCTACAAGTTTGGCTACCCAAGTGAATTAGTCATAGATCAAGGAGGTCAGTTCACCTCTAACCTGATTGAAGACCTGCTCGCTTATCACAAGATCAAGCACAGAACCTCACCCCTTATCATCCGCAATGGGCAAGTGGAACTCACTAATAGGGCTTTGGAAGAGATTTTGACTAAAGTGGTGAGCAACTGTAGAAAAGATTGGGCAGATCACTTGGTTGAGGCCACTTGGGCCTACAACACCACTTGGAAAACTACAATAGGTTTCACACCTTATGAGCTAGTTTACGGGAAGAAGGCTTTGCTGTCTATAGAATTCAAGTACAACACATTGAGGTTGGTAGCTCAGTTGGACCTAGACCTCAACCATGCATAATAGGAAAGATTACTACAGCTAAATGGATTGGATGAATAGAGAATGCAGGCCCTCCTCCACTCAGAAGTGGTCCAACTCCAGAGAAAGATATGGCATGATCGACACCTTAACGAAAAGAAATTTCAGCTAGGAGATTGGGCGCTGTTATATGACTCGAGATACAAGGATTTCAAAGGGAAGTTGAGGACAAGGTGGCTGGGACCATACACAGTGGAGAAATGCAATGACAATGGTTCAGTCCTTATTAGGACCATTGATGAAGAAGCCATCCCCATGCTCGTCAACAGGCATCAATTGAAAATCTATAGGAAGCCCCTTTATAAGCAGGAGCTCATTGAAACGCTGGATAAATCAATGCTAGTAGTGGAGCAGGGCCCTGTCTTTACTCCACCCACACCTTGATCATTAAAAAAAATAAAAAAAATAGAAAAAGAATAAAAATATCCTTGGGTGAAAACCTCTTGGAGGTGCCCCAACTGTCTCTCAAAAAAAAGAAAAAACAAGGAATAGACCTAATCTCTGTTGAATAATTGCAGGTTAGGAGGATCGCACAAAACAAGGACAAAGGTCAGAACTAGGCTGCAAGAATTCCTCACAAACAATTCCTCCATGACCTCTCCCCTTTCCTTAGATTTGATCACATTCAGGCTAAGATTTCACCTTCTACAGGAAGTTCTGTGCCTTCTACAGGAAGTTCTGTGTCTTCTACAGGAAAGTTCTATGTATTCTACAAGAAGATCCTGTAGAACCTACAGATAAGCCATAATTGATCTTGGGAGAGAATCCGAAGGTTGGAAATCTTCCTGTTAGGCCTGCAAACACCCGTGTTTCCGTCCATCACCATATGTCACCCTTTTTCATCTCTTTACACCTCCATTGCACTCATCCTGTTATTTGTTCCTGCACAGCCACACAAAAAAAACCCTAATTTCTTCATACTACCAACAAGAAATTTTAGTGACAAATCAAGTAGTAGTGTCTCACTCACCATACCTGTCAATGTCCATCTGGACTCCTCATCAGCCGAACCCCTCGTTAGCAGTATAGCTCTGCTCATTTTAGCTTGCATTCCAGGAAGAGAAGCAGCTACAGGACATCCTACAGGAATCCTGTAGTAGCTGATCACTCTGGAAGACATACTCTGGAGATAGGGACAGCCGAAAACGATAAAGGAGACATGCAAAGGGCTCATCTTGAACGTGAGAATATCATCAGCAGCCGAAGTGAAGAAAAACTTGTGCATGCAGTGACATCAAACGAATGAATGGATTCCAAAACTCGTGCATGCAGCATCAACAAATGAAGGAATGGGTTCCAAAACTCGTGTATTAAGTAGCACAAACGAAGGAGTGGTTCCAAGACCTGAAGTCTGCATAACGCGGCCGTGACCACATAGGTAAGTGCTTAAACTCATTCGTCAATTGCATAAACTATATTTTAAAAGCTGCATGCCTATGGGAATGGTTCAGATTGAATGGAATCAGTGGCCAGTCAACTGGCCACCCTCGGCTAGTTACATAGCCTCGTGGGATCTGAATGAGCCCAGTTACATTCAAAATTGCCGACGAGATGTGTAGCCAGCACGTTTGGAGTGTCCGTTTAGGGAGAAATCGTCGGGACTGGTAGTGGTGACAACAGATAACGACAGAGGGGAGGTGATGGTGGTTAGAAACTGTTAACACCCAGGTTGTTCCCTTTGACTCCCAAGGGAATACGGCCGGGGTAACCACTAACCAAACTTTGGATTATAGATCCTAGCCTATCTACAATCAGAGAGGGCTTTCTCTTTAAGTTTCAGCTATGCTTTGTGAGGATTTTAGGCTAGTTAAAAGTTTCAGTTTCCTGTTTAAGACTTTGGTTGGTGAACTTTTGTTGCAAGAAAGGCATGAAGAGTGCAGAAGATACTAATCCATTGGGCATATGGAGTCAGAAATGTGAGATAGTTCTAGTGCCTGTGATGGAGAAAGTTTTGCTGCAAGGCTAGATGGCTATTGTTAATATAATTTTCCGATTTAGTGAGTGAAACAATGGTAGGTGGAGTTACTGACAGTGTGATACAAATTTGAACAACAATTTCTACTTAGTAGCATAAATGAATTACCAAATAGTGACTGTGGGACATTCAAAGCTTATTGGAGCATTTAAGAATTCCAATTTAAATAGCTGAAAATATGGAAAAACATTTATAGTGAAGATAGATTGAGATCAGGGTGTCTCCATGGACAAATCCCGAGCTATTCTTTTTCTTTCTTTCCTAGATTTAGAACAACATATGAGAGTCATGAGGTAAACAATCAACAGAAACATTAACAGAGATAGAGAAACACTTATTATATCAAGCCATAGCACTAGAATCCTGTAGCATTCAATGGTTCCAATCACAGCATGCACCAGTAAGACTCAATTCCTGTAAACTCCAAGCTTTATTTATAACATCCTTCTAAAAGTTACAGCCGATTTCTCATTTCTTCATAAGAGAACAACAAAACCAACAACCACCCCTTGAAAGTTTGTGCGAGGGGGAATATATATAATAGGTTTTACAAAATATCTGAATGCTGAGTCATTTGATAATTTAACTATGCTCACCAACTTTACAAAATATCAGATAAGAAAGTTATTGCTACTCTAAATGTAAAATAAATGGTCTTTAATGTTGTCAAGCTTCTTCTTGACCTTTGGAGGAGACTGAGTCGGTTGAGCGTTCTGCTTTAATGTTGAATGATGTGAATGATGTGTCTTTATACTCTGTCATGCTGTAGCTTTTCTCGGCCTTGTTACCTGTAGCTGTCATTGTTGCTTTTGGTGGCCGACTCTTCCTGCTGAGTTGGCTCATTCCACCTTTTTCAGTCATAGTATATGCAACATATTTTCTGAATGTGATGACTTATATATTTCGATGATAAAACTTTGATGAAACCCCCTGTTTATAATAATAACTGTATCATTGAGGTCCACCATTCCTGTGTAGGCAATTGATGCCTCAAAATTGCATCCAAGGTCTCATCTGCCTCTGTGTATTTGTAGAAGTTCTAAGGCACTTAAAATAAATGGCTGATCTCATTCATAATAAAAAACAAATTCTCTACTCTGTCATAGAGACTTTGCCCAGATTCTGGCCCTGTTTCTTGTGAGCTGCTTGATCCTTGACTGATCTGACTGGTGGCAAATGTGTTCACCCTTTTTGCATAAACCTCATGGGATAGAAGTTTCCCCGCACTGTTGAGCAAGATTGGAAGACCTCTGCCCTGTAATGCTGCAAACTTGTCCATGAACCTATTGACCTCTGTTTGCATGTCCTAGCTTCTTCTATCCAATGTCTGCACCAGGCTTTTCAGTGTGAGGACCCTCTTTATTAGCTGGATAGTTTCTGTCCTGTTGGAGATCCCAATTGTTGCCAGCTGAGGACCTGTCCGGTTATTAAGCACATTAATCATTCTGCTGGCTATCTCAGGCATACTGCCTAGAGATGTCATTGCTCTATGGACTTCCTTTTGTGCTTTGCCTATGAGCTCCATTTTCTCATCGATAGTTTGAATGTATTGCCACTGATCCGTTATTGATTGGCCAATGTGGGTCCACAAAACTGTCCTGATCTCGGCCACCAATTTGTCAAGGGTGAGCTCTTTCTCCAGCTCCTTTATCCTTTCTTTGAGAGCTTTTATTTCTCTCCCTTTCTCAGCCACATTCTGCTTTGATTTGTCATACTTCTCATTCAGCTTGGCAAAATTCTCCTTGGCTCCATTCAGTTCTGTCATCTGGGCTTTGAGGGCCTAGACCTCACTCATCAATTTCTGCATGTCGAGGCTCGGAGCCTGCTCTGTAGATGGTGCTGGTGCTGCTGTTGATGTTGATGGTGCTGGTGCTGCTGCTTCTGTGGGAGGAGGAATGGTCTTTGGAGGCTCCTCAAGGTTTATAACCTCTGGAGGGGGCTGAGAAGTCTGGCCTCCCTCTTTCTGCTGCAGGGCTACCTGCAGTGTAGCCTCTGTGTTTTCCAGCCTCCCTTCTGTCTACACTAGTTGCTTGTGCAGTGCTACCAGCAATGTAGCTACCTCCTGGTCTTGCCTCTGCTGAGCAACCTCATCTGTTTGGGAGTGAATGGTTGCTGGGAGCTTTACCTTCTTTCTTAGGGCTGCAAGGTCTGCATCTCTTACCTTTAGCAGCAATTGTATGGCCTTTGGATCCTTGGGGTCATGCCCAAGCTCTATAATTATATCTTCCAAAGACTTGATCCTGTTGTCTTTGGCAGGGAGGATGCCTTCTCCAACTCAAGTTGGGCAGCTGTATTATTTAGGCTGTTTTCCAACCTTTTAGCCAACATTTTTTTGTCTGCCAATGTTGCATAGTCCATCTCACTCATTTGCTTGTGAAGCTCTATTTGGTCCATAGGGTGGATGTCCTTTGCAAGAACCTCAAGGTTGGTTCTTATATAGTCTGTAGCTGACTGTGGCTGCAGCATGGTGGGCATGAAATGACTCATGGTCATTTTTCTTTTGTGATGTCATAGGCTGACATAAGCCTTTGTGATTGGTGGGGGCCACCTTCAGCAACTGGTTGTAGATTTGGAGCCTGAGTGGCTCATTTCTCCTCTTGATCTCAATAAACTGTTGCTTGATGCCTGTCTCTGCTCTTCTTTGATGACTTGAGGAGCTGACCTCTCCTCCCATAGTTCTCTCTTGTTCCTGTTGAAAGGAACTGGCAGATGCCTCCATACTTGGTGGGCCCATTCCCAACGATTGCTCCATAGGCATCTCTTCCTCAGAAAAGGGATTTAATCTCTGCCTTTTCTCCCCTTGATTTGTTGATGTGGTGAGGGGAGTCTCCTGTTCTCTGTCCCTCTTCTTTCCCTTTTCATCCTTTTGTGGAGTCTGAAGCACTGAGGCCTCCACTGCCTTTTCTTGCTCAAAAGGCATTTTCTCTTGAGCCTCTTGCTCAGTTGGTGTTGGGGCTTCAGCCATTTGCTCTTGCTGCATAGGCTGCCCCTCTTCTTGATGTTCTTCTTGTGGTTCAAGATCCTTTTCCACTTGTTGTTCTGTTCCAGGAGGTGGTTGTTCCTGCTCCACCTGCTTGCCTTTATCTTTGTTTGATTCTTGTTGGGCAACTCCAGCTGCTTGCTACTGGGCTGTGGAAGATGAGGCAGCTGCTCCAATTTGCCTTTGACAGGAGGAAGAAACCTGCCCACAAGTTTCCAAGTCAGCCTCTTTTTCAAGATTGCTTGCTTCTCTTCGTAGCATTTCTTCTTTACCAATTGGCTCTTCTATGGTGCCTTCTTTCCATCTTAGGGCATTGGCATACTGCTCAATATGATGTATTTTCACATGAGCATAGCCACCCAGTTTGTATTTTATCCTCCTAAGGGAAATGAAGTGATTAGGGTCGTAACGCACCCATTTGAAACTGGTTTGCAGTTTGAGGGTCTCTAGGATCCTATCTGCTTCCTTCCATCCTTCCTCCTTTTTATTGTACAGAAAAGGGCCCAGCTGATTTCTCACCTTTAGTTGCACCTTCTTGTTTTTACTTTGGAAATGGATATAGTCTACATTTCCAAATTGCCTGAAGCACTCTAGGGCAAAGAGTCTCATAGGGACATATTTTGATAGCCTATAGGGATTTAATTCACAGCCATATACTCTGATTATTGTATGGTGTTGATAAAAATACCAATCACCAATGCTGTAGGCCTTTGAGAGTTGAAGAATTCTTTGCATTTCCTCAGTCAATCTGGGAGGAGGGACACCCAATAACAAGGTCATAGCTGGATGGATGAAAAGGTCAATGAATTCACAGTATGTGTAAGGTGAATAAGCTAGAATATGGCAGACTGAAGACCAAAACACAACTGACCTTGGGCGTCCCTGGGCATCTAGCTTTTTGAGAGGGACAGGGAAGGCATCAGGCTGATAGAACAAGAATAGATGATATATGTACCTGGTGTATTTAAACACCTTTTCCCTTTCTAGATTCATTAATTGCTCATGAATCCTATTGGAAATAAAAGTGGCAAAATCATAATGTACAGCAGGAGGCATTCCTGGGGAGAAAATGGACAGCATGGCCATAATGGTTTCATCCACATCCTCATATGACCCATAACCTAGGATGTAACTAATCAAATCTACCATCATTTTGCCCAGCTCATTAAGATATGGATATGCTATGGGAAGGGTAGTGCTCATAGATTGATATTGAGGCTGAATAAACAATTGATTAATCCTGGCAATCTGATCACTGGACAACTTGCCCCCTTTCGTTATCAAACCACGGATGGAGAGAAGAGTTAGGGGTTTTGTGGTGTGAAAGTGGAGCATTTCATTGATGGCCTCAAGGGTGATATGGAACAATACTGAGCCTGAGGGGTTGAGGACGGCTCTCTGACAGGGGTCATAGCTTGACATGCATTGATTTATCAAGTCTGGGAGGACATTGACTTGAGGAAGGTTGTAAATGGGTATGTGGGAGTCCCAAATTCCTAAGGTGTCAGCCCCACTGAGATATTGGGCCTTTAACTCATTCAACAGGTGAATATTGAATTTGGTTGTCATGGCCATGGAGTCTAACATCTGGTAATCTCTATCACCTAGGGCTTTCCACTCCAGCTCTCTGTGTGGGGCATTCAGAGGTTGAACATTTAGGACTATTAGTGTTTCCATGGCTAAGCAGTAGTTATGACTTGGTACTGAACTGGTTTTAGGGGCAGGAGACCACAGAGGGCTAATTTTGCAGAAGTAAAGCCAATTGTAAGGGTAAATGAGGCAAATGTGGTGACAATGGTGCAGAATGCTCAACAACAGTTAATTGAGGGATTGCAGGAGCTAGCAACTTTGTTTTCCTTGTGAATTATGCCTTTCAGGTTTACAGTCCATGAATGCGCAGACATAGTGGGAATTTGGGGAAGGGTGACTGTATATGGGTTCAGCAGGTGAAATTCAACCCTGCACCTTTGAGGAATGCTCATTTTTCCGGGGATTTGCTGGTAAAAATAGGTTGTCTTACTCTTGTAAATTTAGTTCCGGAGAAATATGGACATAACTTAGCTCTGAAGGGATGCTTTGGGTAAATACCTGGTGAATTTCCGGCAATGGTGATAAATACAGGCGGGTTGAAGGCGGCAGCGTTCTTCAGGTCGATTTCTGCAGGTTGGCGGCAGATGAACGTAATTTTCATGCAGAGGAGAGCAATAGTTATTTCAGCAAAAATGAGAAAAAGCGCGAAAATCGGCTAAAATATGGACTTTTGGGTTATTGGCGCGCTTTTTGTATGACGTCAGCATGACATCATCAGGTGGGGTCAAGGTCGGGTGACATGGCAGTCTGTGAGTGGTCCATGGGGATTGCACAGGTGGCGGACACGTAGGAGCTCTGGCGGTTGGGGATGCTGACAGGGCGCCAAGTGGAAGTGACGTGGGCGGGCGTGGCGCTGGCGTGGGCAAGCGGTCTTGCAGAGTGGTAAGCGGGTTTTCTCGAACCGCCTTCTATACGGTCGCGGTATTGTCAGAAGGCGCTCCGAAAGAATATAAGGGTGACGCATGGCAGAGGCCTGACGTCACCCTCTGACAGTTTCTCGGAAGGTATCTTTCGGTCACGGACGCCCGTCCGATATCATGTGGGCCGTCGGATGGGCCCAAATCTGACGGTCAACGGGTTGATAAGATGCGCGGGTAATACAGACTGTGGGGAAGGATAAAATATTATTTTCTCTTAAATTCGCGCCTAGCGAAACTTTGGACAAAATGGGTTTTTCGGGTTTTTGCAAAGGTTTATTTACAAAGCAGGTTTAAGGTTATTAATCCGAGCAAATCTCGGATTAATCCCAGGATTAATTCTTTGGCGCTCTTTGGGTTGCGCTTAAATCTTTTAGCGCTCGAAGACCTTCAAAGTCATACATAGAGCTATAATGCTCGGGGAAGGGGATACATAGATTTTTTGGGTTTTTTCCAAGTTTTACATAGTAATGGGGGAATAGGGGGTATAAGGAGTTACATAATGATAGGTTAGTGGTTAATATGGATGGAAAGGGGGTGGATGAGGGAGGTAGAATACTAAGTTCTTTATATGAAATTAACTTAGTTTGGGGAAGTAAATCAAAATGAAAAGAATTTTTGCACAAGAAATGTGGCTATTAAAGAAACTAGAACCAACAAAAGACTTTTATTTTCTTTGTGTACGTGGGTGGCATAGGGATGTAAGTTATGAATGTGATAGGGTGTGATTTGGAAGTTAGACATGCTCCATAAGGCTTCTGCAAGACTGCTGCAAATATGCCATTTGTACTGGCACCATGTTTTTAACTTTGCTTTAGGCCAGTGCAATGCCATGAACCAAACTTTCTGCAACCCCCTCTACCTACCCACTCTATTGCCTAGCATTTTTTGTTACTCCAAGGAGGGTGCACTTAGATTTGCAAACCCTTTTGTGCCTTTTCTTTTCCTTTGGCTTTCTTTTGATTTTCTATCTGAAGCTACCCTTATTGCTTCCAAGGTCCCAGATTAAACAGCTGGGAACCTTCTTTCACTACCTATCTACTTTACCTGCCAAGTTTGAGTTGTTTGGACAGGTTTCTTTCTCTTATCTACAACAAAAATTGAAACATGGCATGACCCAGCTTAGGCTGTTGGATCATCCATTCTGAGCTAAGGCAACATCAACCAAATGTGGGTATCCTTTCACTACCAAAATATGAGATCTTTGTGTCATCAAAGTAGATCATATTGGCACTTCCCCTGCCAATCATGAAAGATGAACCCTATTGGTATAGGTATCTAATAGAAGGTTTGTCCATAAGTGGTGTTTGGACAACATGATATTATGCCATAGTTCAGTGACTTGTTGTAGAAAATCATTGATAAGAGGGTCGTTTATGAAGACCTATGTGCATCATTGTTATTGAGTGATTGCTAATTATAGAATCTTTAAGTTCTTTCATCCTAACAATAACAAGGATATAGTGGGAAGTTTGGTTGTGTTCCCTAGTTCAGTGATCTAGGTTGGCATGTCATTGATAAGAGGGCAGAATTGTGAACACCCTAAGAGAAGACTTCTTGGAGAAGAAAGAGGATCATTGGAGGACATATTTTTGAGTCTAAGTTCAGTGACATTGGAGAAACAGTGCCATTGATAGAGGTAGTTTCATCAGCAGAAGATGCAAGCATTTTGAAATTGCAGAATTACTTTGAGCAGTAGAAGAGGTGGCAAAGGACCTGCCAAGGGTTGAGCCGATATCTCCTTAAGAAAGTAATTCAAGTGTACTTTGTTCAAGGGAATTTCAATAGTCATAAGTTGTTGACATCAAGCCCTAGTTGTTCTTGTATTAGGGCTAATTATAAGGGCCATGATCCCTAGTACGACAGCCGTATTCTTATTGTATCAAAGTTGTAATATAACAAGTTTTGGGTTGAAAAAATCTCTTGTGTACTACATTGATTCATTGTTGTACATTTTATGCTGTTCAAAGTGCTTGTGTTGTGCCATTTTAGTGTGTTTGTGATCATGTTTTAGACATAGATATAATTCTGAAGTGCCAAGGAAAAATAAAAAATAAAACCCAATCAATCCAATAAATCCTCAAAGATGTTTTAAGATTGTAAGGATTTTCCATTCCTTGATGGCTTTAATTTTGTTAGGGTCTATCTTAACACCCCCATGAGATACAATATGACCCAAATATTCCATATCATGTACCCCAAAGAAACATTTGGAGGGTTTTGCATACAATTTTTTCTCCTCCAATAGTTTAAGCACCTCGTCGATGTGTTGAACATGTTCTTTCCAAGACTTGTTGTAGATTAGTATATCATCAAAAAATACTAACACAAATTTTCTAAGGAAGGGTTTGAAAGTGGAATTCATCAAACCTTGAAATGTGGAAGGTGCATCAGTAAGGCCAAGAGGCATGACCAAAAATTCATAATGACCTTCATGAGTTTTGAATGTTGTTTTCAAAATGTCTTTTGTCTTCATTCTAATATGATGATATCCTAAACGAAGATCCAACTTCGTGAAGTAAATTTCTCCATGTAATTCATCCAACAATTCATCAATGATAGGAGTGGGAAATTAATATTTAATAGTGAGGTTATTTAGATATCTATAATCCAGACACATATGCCATGATCAATCCATCCTTCTTGTACACAAATACTACCAAAGAAAAGAAAGAACTTTGGCTAGGTTGAATTATACCTACCTCTAGCATTTTTGCAACCATACATTCAATTTCACTCTTTTGGGAATAGAGGCTTGATGTTTGGAGGAACACTTCTTAGAATCAAGTGAATAGCATGGTCATGATCATGAATGGGTGGGAGACCTTTGGGAATCTCAAAGACCTTGGAATGATTGTCAAGGACTCTTTGAAGATCTGTAGAAATGGGTGACTTCGATGTTTAAACATCTAGTGAGAATAATTTTGCAATTACCCCTCATTGTTCCTTCTTCAAAAGCTTTTTCATGCCATTAGAGTTGATTATCTTCCCAGTTTTCCTTGTGATACCCCTTAATTTAATTTATTTTCCTTCCCAAAAAAAATCTTGAAAATTAAAAGCTATCGTCCCCAAATATTGTAACCATTGGACTCTGAAAACAACATCAACACCACCGATGGAATGGAAAACATTGGATTATGCAATACATATTCACCCATGGTTAGATTGATATTATGGAACTTTCCTAAGCAATTTATAGTTCCTCCACTTACAGCCATTACTTGACACTTTGGTGTTGGATAAAGAAAGTGATTCAAATCCTTAGTTATTAGCAATAAATAAAATTATGGGTACTAACTGAATTAATCAACATTTTTTCCTTTTTCTTCTTGATATATCCTTCTATATTGAGAGTTTGAGGAATGATAATTCTCGCCAATGCATTACAAGATATGGTCGAATTTATTTCTTCTTTTTCAACCCCTAGAGTTGGTTCTTAGTGTACATCTTCTTCTTTTAATGTTTCTTGCTCCTTTTCTTCCTCCTCTTCACAATATATGTATAATAATTTATTCTTAGCACACTTATGACCTTTAGTGTACTTGCTATTACAGTTTGTTCTTGTGGAAATTCTCCAGGGAATTGGAAATGAGAAGATAGATGCAAAATTTTTTCACACAATGTGGAGTTGAATTTTGTTGATTCTCGAATTCGAAGATATCAAATGGGATACATTAAACTGGCATGTCCGGTGGAAGTATGGTCAATTCCTTCATAGTTGTTTCGGTAATCAATGATTCTAAATACCATTCAGACAAATAACAAAACCTTTTCTTCCATAATTCCTTTTGGTAGATAGAGGATCATGGGAGAATTTCTTCTAAGCACATTTTGTATCAAAGCCCTTTTGTTATTTTTTCCTCTTGTTCTTGTGGTGACAACCTTGTAGGTTTTGGGAGGCTAGGAGAGGCAACATTTCCATCTTTATAGTTGTGAGTGGTAGACCTCCTTGTTGACATAATTTTGCTTTCAACCTATCTTTTCACCCTAAACACATTCTCCAATGACTTAGGTTCCCAAAGTCGAATCTCATGTTCGACCTTATCATTTAAATTCCCAATGAAGATACCAATTAGATGCTCCTCTGGAGTATCTGTTACCTCAATATTCATTCTTTAGAAGTTCTCAATGTGATCTTTAATTGAACCCTTTGTTTGAGATTATTAATTGGCTAAAGAAGGTATTGTTATTTGTATCCTCATAATGTGATATCAATTCCTCCATAAAAATTATTCAAATGACAGTGGATTTACGAGAACAAAAACATTGATACCATACAAACTTATTGGGTTATAAATATAAAGATTCAGTGTGTTCCTTTTGTGTGTGTTCCAAATCATGTAGATCAAGGAACTACTCCATCTATAATATCCATGTTATCAGATCCTTGCCATCAAAATTCCTCATATCGATATTTGTAATGTGGTTGGTCTTCAACCCAAATTTCGAGTCTTTAAAATCATGATTCACATTCATTTTATTCTCATTGCGAGTTTCATGAAATACCTTATCACTATTAGGAAGCATTTCTTGTAGCATATTTGTGAAAGCTACCATTTTTGCTTTTATGCCATCCTTTAAACCTTCCATTTCCTTTTTTGTTTTTTCTTCTAAACCATCCATCTTAACATTCATCTCTTCCAATTCATTTCTGGCTTCTCTTTGGGAGAGCAAAAATTGTTGCACTTGTTCCCACAAATTTGATATATCATGTTGCATTTCCTCTTCTTCAAGTGTCATAGTAGATATTTCTGAGGGCTTAATGGGTGTAGAATTTGTTTTTTTCTTTGGGAGGTATTTTGGAACCGATTAATTATATGTGTGCTTCACTATGCCCTTTGATCACTTCAAAATGATTCTTCAAACAAAAGTGGAAAATTTAAAAATGCACACCTTTTAATAGCTTGATTTTGAGCTTGTTGATAAGGCTTACCTTGAAAATGTTATATATTTGTGATTTCATCCTCCTAAGGTCTAAAATTATGTCATGTGGGATCGCTCTGTGTCCTCTTTCCAACCCCACCAGTTAAACAAAGATTGGATTCTTCAAGTTAAAGTTATGCCAAATCTCCCACAATGGCCTGATATGGACTAGTTCAACAGAGAAAACTTATATGGGATTCCACGTGTCACTATTTTAACCTTCAGCCCTAGAATTCATACCTGAAAAACTACATTTTGTGCAATTTTAGTCACTTCTTATGAAATTCAAACCTAATACTCGAAGGAAAAGTTATGACGATTTTTCCCAGGACACTTGTTTGAGATTAAATTCTAGAGCATATAAAAACCCTAACTTCCTTGGACCATAACTCTGAAAATATAACGAACAAAGGTATTAAATTGTAACCATATGCTCATCAAGATTTTTCCTCCATGTGGTAACAATTTCATGGTCTAAAGCTTCTCATTAAAGAAAAAAAAATTATAGCGAAAACACCATGATGACCCATTTGAAGCAACAAAACCCTCGGATAAAGAGCTTTGATACCAAATGGTATATATCCAAATCAAAATAACACAGAAACATAAGAAAATATAGCTCAATGACTAGATAATAAGACACTTTGAGGGGGAACCTCCATTTACATCACATAAATGAAAATTTCTTGGGTGATTCAAATGACAAGACCTCCTTGGTGTATATAGGAGTCTAAAGGGTCAAAATATTATTAGGGCATACATAACAAAAATAAGGTAAGGGCACACCAATAAAAACAGTGGCCTTTTATGGGGTATAATAATACAAATATAGGGGCTACACTAGTATTATATGGACCTAACATAATCTGAAGCTTAGTCCACTCCCACGACTTCCCCCACCAAAAGATTTGTGTTGGAACTTCTATCAGCAAATAAGCTAGAGCCACCATAACATGATATATGATAAGGGTACATTATTACTGAGGGTAAAGATGAACCTTAGATGAATATACTAAGCGAAGTGGAAACCATGCCCCACCATATATGAAAGCCTAAGATGATTATCTCCAAGTATGTAGTCCACCTAGCTCTTGGCAGTTGATTTGAGGTGAGTAGGAGTAATTTGTATTGTTCCATATTGAAAAATTTGAGAATTATGGCTCAAATGATCAACATATGCTAAAAGTAGAAATGATAATTTTGTAAGACGATGCATGCTACTATCCCCTTGCTTTTACATAAGTCCACTTGGAGTGTATGGATGTAACAAATAAGGTGATCCTAGAAATAGAGAGCAGATGAATTCATCAACATACCTTGGATTACCAATAATTGCTCCCATTGTTCTCGGTAAACCAAATCCCATAGCACCAAGGCCACCTAAGGTCAGCCACTAGCGAGGTTGATCATATTTGAACCATAGAGAAACCCACATTTGATGTTGACCCACTCTAGTGGTGATAATGCCATTACCATGTGTGAGTTCATAAAATAATTGAATGGCATGTTGAGGAGGAATAGCTTCTTCAAAGTTTTGATATGTCAAAGGCCATTTTATCTTCTTCTCTTCCAATTTGTATGTCCAAGCATAGAAATCTGGTTTGTCTTCACTCTTCTTCATTAAGTAGTTTATACCTTGTAGTGCAACTTACACATCTGCACACAGAGATATATGAGGTTGCTTGTTTTGTCCAATCTTAGTAGGATCTATGTCAATATGAACAATGTTGACATGACTTGCAATTGACTCTGATTTACCAGTCACTCTATCATCAAAGTGAACACCAAAACCAAGTAGCATATCATCTTTATGCACTAAATAATTGGCACAAACAATGTCACATGTGTTTGATTCTCTCAAAGATTCGGCTCTCAAGTAGCATATATGGGTCAGTTCTATTCTAGTGTCACCAATCCTACAACCAAGTCTAAATGAGAATGGAGATGGTCCAAGCTACAGGCCAAGGTCGCATGCTCTAGGAAGGCATCTAATCATCATGGCCCCAGGTTTAGCACAAGGTGTTTCATGTTCATGGCAAAGGAGCACAAAGATAGGCAATACATTCTTTGTCCATGTATCACTTGACTTCTCTATTTGCATATTCATGGAAAATATTAGATTAGGTCTCCTTTTTTTGTCGGGGGGATCTAAATGTAGTGGAACAATGATCGATTAGGACAAAATATTTAGCAACAAGGTCTCAGCTTTGTATTTTCTCTTTTTTCTTCAAGGGAAGAATCATTTATGGGTGTCTGTTTTATAAGATTGGCTACAACCATACCTATTCATTATTGATTATGCAGGGATCCATGGGCTTCCTAAAATGATGATCTCTAGATGTGATCAGTGGGATGGATATTTTGTTTCTTATTCCCTACTTTAATCATCAAGCTTGCAACCATGGGACAAACTAGTAAACCTTTTGATTTTTTAATATTATTGAAAATGTAGCAAGAAGTCTCAATTTGACCTTCCCTTGGTCAAACTAGAGAAAATTTGAATTTCCACATCATCAGAAATCTTGGAGGTAGTTAATTGAGTTGGCATGGAACTTATCACTCAGTTAAATCAGTTAATTCAATTTGGGGAAGCTTGATTTCAATTCATTATGATTTATTGCTAATTTGTAGCAATCTAATTCAATTAACTTGAGTTATTTTAAGTTAAACTAGTTCAAACTATTGGAGGAACTAATGGAAGGTCAAAATGTGGAAGTGTAACTTTGACCACACTTAGTGATCAACCAGTTAACTAATCAATCAAACCAAAATAACTTATGCATGCAGAGAATTTTAGTTACCCAGTTAACATGGAGATTCCAAGGCAGTGTACTATCAGTTGTAGACTATTCTGAAGTGTATAGGTGGTGCATGCAGTCAAAGGATGAACCTAGAGGAATTTTGCAATCCAATTGAGAGAATTTCCTAAATAATGGGGGTTAATTTCCCCAAGGATCAACATAAAGAAATGGGATATTTGAGGATTTGAAAATTAGTTAAGTGTTGGTCAGATTTAGTTATTCAGGCAGAGAGAGAAACTATACACTTGCAGGTTGTGCTCAATCTTAAGCAAGCATATGTATTCATATATATTCTTTGATTAGTGCAATACATTTATGAAGGGGTTTTGAGCAGCTGATTTCCCCTAGATAAATTTGTGTGCATGTGTGTTGTTTCCTTTTTCATGTCTATTATTTGTGTTTTAGATTGTGAATTAACTTATGTAGAGAAGTAGTTTCGAGTCTTGTGATTTAGCAAATTTCATAAGCAGTTTTAAATCTACATCATAAATTTCTACATGGTATTAGAGTTGGATTCACAATAGAATGGGAAATGAGAAGTTGGGTCTCAGAGATTTGAATTTGAAGATCAGCGTAGCAAGATTTCTTCAAAGCTGAGAAGATGGCTTTCAATGGACTAAGGCTAGAGAATGCCTTAGAAGGCACCTCAAATTTTGTTGCCTGGAAGGACTGCATGCAGGTAGTATTGGATGACAATGGGTTACTAGAATACATCAAGACAAATGTTACAAAACCTCAAGCATATGATACTTAGAACCTTGTTGAGTGGAATAAGGATGTAGCCAAGGTGAGGAGAATCATCTTAGAGGGAGTACGGGATCACATTGTCTCGAATTTCCACGGAAAAGAAACTTCATTTGCGATTTGGAAACAACTGGAAGAAGTTTTCAAGAATAGTAGTGACCACAGGAAGTTGGCGCTCAAGGCTAAACTTCAAAGTATCAAGATGCGGAAGAATGACACAATTCCACAGCATCTCAGCAAGTTTACACAGTGTCATGATGAACTTGGTGGGGTCGGTGTTAATGTCCCTAAAGAATACTTGGTATCCCTAGCCCTTCTAGGCCTTCCCAAGAGTTGGCATCGCTATCAAGATTCAATGAATGGGAGGGAGAAACTATCGAGTTAGGAGTGATTATGGTCTAAGTTGGTGCAGGAGGAAATACGGTGGAATACCATAAATGGGACCTCATCCAATTAAGAGGAAGAGGAATTTGCATTAATCAATAAAGGAATGAAGGCCAAGGGGAAGAAGTCCCAAGGTGAGGCTAATTCTAGTTATCGTAGCAAGAAGAAAGACTTGTCCAAAATTAAGTGCTTCAATTTTCATGAAAGGCACTATGCCATGAAGTGTCCACACAATAAGGCAAGCAAAAGGAGCCTCTAATATTAGTAGCAAGTGAATCTCTCGCTTCATAGTTCAAGCTTGACCTCACTCTCATCGCATGCATGGCGAGCATAGTGATGGGGAGTGTGTGGTACTTGGACAGTGGTGCCTCATTCCACATGACGGTGAATAGATAATTTTTCAATGACTTTGATGAGAAAGATATCCATATGAAAATTGGGTTTGGAGATGACGGAAGGTACAACACGACCAGGATTGGTATAGTCACCTTTTAAAGGGAGTCGGGCTCCCCTCTCAGACTCAAGGATGTCATGTTCATTCCAGGACTAAATAAAAATCTCATCTTTGTTGCAGTTTTGGAAGATCATGGTTACAATGTGATCTTAAGGGAAAGCATTTATAATACACATAACCATAGGACAGGTGAAGTAGATTGGGGTTCGAGTCAAGAACTTGTATGCACTTGAGATAGAAGATGCATGCAAATCCTTGAGGAGCAAGGCCAATACAAGAGATATGGTAGTTGAGAGGGAGCATATTAGACCTCTCAACATATAGACTCAGAAGGAGCCTCAGGAAGTTATGGAGCGGCCACAAATGGAGAGTGTTGGGTCTCTAAAATATCATTCATGTCACCCTCTTTTCTTTAACTTTGCTTCAGAATTTTCCATATTCTACAACTCCATAACTATGTGCTAAGACCATCTTCATAATTAAATATGGGTTTAGACACATTATTGTCCAATACATTTGTTTTGCTATTTTGAGTGAGTTTATGGTTAAATATTAGAAAAATAACATGTACTCACTTATATATAAAAGTTGGATGAGTTTTCTGACATGTGTAGGCATATTTGAAGATTCCATGATAGTCATATTTGGCCTCCAAGACTCAAATTCGAATTCCACTCAAACTCTTGAAGATTTGAGGGAGATTTGAGAACATTAGGCAAACAAATTTCATGGAGAAAAATAATGGAAGGTTTCTTAAGTGTCTCCTATCAAAGCTAGGAGAGATTTGTGAGAGGATATGAAGAGATGCTAATTGATAGATGTCAACACATGGTTGTAACCACATGAGTTATTTGTGGATCTAGGAGAAATTTGTGGATCTACATTCATGAGATAGTTATCTTAGTTTGTGTATAAATAGGAGTGTCTTCTCCTCTCAAAAGGTGTGAAAAGTTTGGGAGTTATGTTCATGCTTCAATGTAGTGTTTTGGATGTTAAGGATTGGCACTATGATTACTATTGATGTAATGAATAACATTGTAGTTCACTTCGATATGATTGTCCTTCATTTGGTGTTTGATCAAGAGTTTTCTCAACTTTCCACCTCTCATGCACTTTAGAATGGCCACCTAATAAGTATGGGATGTATTCTAATGTTTTATGTTTTTAGTTTCTTATGTTCATTTTAAGTCATTTGATTAGATGCATTGTTTACATTTTTTCATGCTCATTCCATTTATGTTCTTTTGTAAGTTAAGTGTTATTTCTCTCATTTCATAGGTTCATCGTTGTTAAAATTGTTTGATAGATACTCATGAATGATTCTAATTTAACAATGCAAGCATTAGTAATTTCAATTAACCTCGCATTGCTTTCAGAATAGGTTGCTTTTAAATTTCATAGTTTAAGAATTCAATGCTTTCTCAGTATAAGAAATGGATGGAGATGAGGAATTTGGATTTCCCATTTAGGGTAATGATATGAACATCCGCATGAAGAACATTCCTCCATATGCACTTCCCACTTCCATGGTATGAGGTCAGAAGACCCGAAAACCTTTCTTTTTGAATTTGAAATACTTTGTAGATCTTATGCTTATTTAGATACTCAAAAATTGAAATTGTTTCTGGCAACATTGAAGGATAAATCGCTTAAATGGTTCATGAGTTTAGGGACCAATTCAATAAGATCATGGAATGATATGAAAAAATTATTTCTAGAAAATAATGAAGACTATTATATACATCGTGATCTTAGAGAAGAATTTTTTAAAATGACTCAGAAAGAAGATGAGAGCTTGGAGGATTTGATGGAAAGAATTATGTATAATGTTAAGAGGGAAAAATTAAACAATTCAAGATATGATATATTAAAAACCCTCTTACTTAGAGCTATAAAGGATGAGTGGATAAATATTCTTAATCTTATGAGTAAAGGATATGTTTCTCAATTAACATTGAAGAGATTTGTGAATTATGTAAGCACATATCAATAGGAAAAGCAAAGTATGGAAACTCCATCAAGATCCAATTATGGAAAGAGTAAGTAAGTACAAAGTCGGTAATTCAAACTAAACTTGGCAATTTGCTAGACGTTCTTGGAAATTTAAGTAAACAAATAGAGATGTTGAAAATGAAAAAAGTAGAGAATGTTGGTTTGCATGAATGACCACTTGATAACATTGAAATTTGTTTTGTTTGTGCAAAATCACATGCTACTAAATATTTCCCATCATTACCAAGGTTGAAGGCAATTTACAGTAAGGATAATGGAATAAATCAAGTACTAGTGCAACTTTATTATAAAGCTCCAAGAATATTATGGAAGCCTCATCAAACATGTACGATGGAAAATCCTAATTCACAATTTCATGGTTATGTACAACAATCTCAACGTAATTGGAACACACCCTTGTTTTGGCAACCTTCGCCATCTCAACCCCAAAACCTATCTTGGCAACAAGATTGGCAAGGGCCTTATGAAAAAAATCCACCATATCCTCAATCTTTTTCTTATTATCCTCAATACCAAGTCCAATTTTATCCATACTATTCACCTCCACCACAACCACATGGTCATATTATCTCATTATCATCTACTCAACCACTTCAAAGATCCATTTCCACTCCACTCCCTGCACAATCATTTCTGAACTCCAAGAATAAAATACCTCAACCCACTTACAATGTTAAGGCACAAAATTTTCAAACAAATCCTCTTTAAATAGTGATATTTATCTTAGATCAGGAAGAATATTGCAAAGAAAAGATTTTCTTGATGTAATTGAAGAACAACATCTAGAAGAAAAAGATCCAAAAAAGACTAAATAATTATGGACCACATCTTATGAAAAACAACCATCAAATATTTTATGCATCCAAGAAATTGACCATCCCATAGTAGAAGATTTGAATGACTTTATAGAAGAAGACATACATAATGATCTAGATAAACAAATGAAACAAGGGCATCACAACTATATCGAAATTTGTTTCCAAACAATCATTAGGTTGGATCATCATTCTCTTCTTCAACAGTTCTTGACAACATTTCAATCAAAACAATTAGACTCTCATATTTTGGTGTATATAAAGACATATCTTTCAAACTTGCATATGAGTTTATTTGCCATCCTATTACGCGCATGGTTCCATTGGAAGTATTCTTACACTTGATAAAGTATTTTCTTGCTCAAAATAGAATAGGATAGGATAAAGGAATAAAACCATGCTTTTGTTTTTTAATTTGTGTTTTGATCTCATTTTCTTAAAAAATTTCATTTGGTGGTGCAGCAAGAGCCACCTCATTCACTAACCATTGCATGAATATTTACAAGAGAAGGGAGATCTGTGAAGAAAGAGAACCATTAGAGTGTCAAAAGCTACAAGTTGAGGTTTGAAATCAAACTCTTCTTATATTTCTTTTCAAAATTCAGATTTCAATTACATAAAGAATTGTTGAGTATGTTCTCTTCTTGCACCTTCTGCAACCTCGAAGATCAAAAAAACAAAATTGGATAAGTGAGCTTTCAAAATTTTGCAATAAAAATCATAGATCTAAAATAGGAGATCTAAATTAGCTATTGATTGTAAAAAAAAAATATTTAAAATTAGATCTCCAACTTTCAATTAGATCTGTCTCAAAAAAAAAAAAAACTTTATTAAAAAAAACTAATTAAATATTTCTCAACTAAGTTCT